>PVHX01006267.1:0-102581 GCA_004024805.1 Geosciurus inauris
GGAGGGTGAGACAGGAGAATCGCGAGTTAAAAGCCAGCCTCAGCAATGGCGAGGTGCTAAGCAACTCAGTGAGACCCTGTCTCTACATAAAACACAAAATAGGGCTGAGGATGTGGCTCAGTGGTCGAGTGCCCCTGAGTTCAATCCCCAGTACCAAAAAAAAAAAAAGAAGGAAGAAAACATATTTTCCCTGATGGAAAATATGTTTAGGTCTACGTTTAGGTCTCAAAGCAGTTCCCATAGGTAAAGTTCCAAGATATATAAACTCACAGTCAGAACTTAAACCGGTATTTTAAGTGAGAACTGCAAATAAACTGAGAACTGGAAGGGGAAAAAACAGAGTTCAATGGTATTAAAAGCAGCACAGTATTTTTTAGAAGGGTTGAGGTCATGATGAGAGGGCACTTCAAAAGTGGGAGTCAGTGAACCAACCAGCTATGTAAACCAGAGGAAGAGCAGTCTATACAAAGAACATCATGGCTAAGTCTTCCAGGTAAAGAGGAAGTCCTATGATTGAGGTATATGTGTTGGGGAGACTAGAAGTCTAGAGGCCTTACACAGAGGAGTGACCACACAGCACATGCACGGAGGTGAGTCCCAGTGAGAAACAAAAGTGGCAACATAGACTCCCCAAGTGCCACTGTGGGAGAGAACACAGGCAGCGCCACAGCCTGACACTGCCCCCTCTGCACACTGCACCCCATGGGTTGTGTCCATGGCCTAGGGGGCCTTCTCTGGCAAAGTAGCCCAGCCCTGGTGTGGCCCTCTATGGCACCTACTCTGAGGCTTACACAGTATGGTAGCCACTATACTAGCCACCCCTGTGTGTGTTTTGTCTGCCTTGCTGGGCAGCTAGTTTGCATATGTATCCCTCCTCTAAGGGACTCAGTTCTCTAAAGCGAGGACTTCTCCTTGCTCCTGTCTGTCCCTCGAGGTAGGAGAAAAATCTGCACACAGCAAGAGGTTAAGAACTATCTAGGAGTGACCACCTGGTTCCAGAGAAAAGTTCAGCTGAAGCTTCTAGGAAAGCTGGGATTGCATCTCAGTCTCAGGTCCATGGATCCTCTTAGAAAGAGCAGGGTCTTTGTGTGGACTGGTCAATTCTGGTGGGTGGGTGGGAACAAGATGCTGGGCTCTACCCTCCTTGTTACTATTTGTTGATCATGTGTTTATTGTAACTTATTTCAGTTACCCAAAGTAGCTGCTGTTTCACAGCTACCAGGACCCACGACCGGGGTAAAGTGGAGTTCAAGGAGAACCGTGGCCCACACTGGGCCTAGCAGCAAAAGAGCTCCTATAGGAGCCAGCCCATCCAGTGGGCAGAGACTCAGAATAGGCTATCCTCCACAACCCTCCGTTCTGGCCACCTAACCTCTAGTGCTGCATCCTGCCTTGCTAAGAGCCCAGGTGCTATCTTTCCAGACTGACTCACACACACTACTTAGAGAGCCTAAAACTGAAGTAAGCCAGAATTAAGGGATCAGATGGAAAGGATGGGCACTGAGCTGAGTACAAGTCTGACCAAGGGGACCTGAGAGTAGGGATGCCCAGGGGCCTATTCTTGGGAAGACTGTGGCTAGGCGTGAGAAGTAAGAATAAGGCAGGATGTGGAACTGGGAGCCATGGAGTAGCTGGGATTGGTGGTAGAAAGGCAGAACAGGAACTGGGGCTACTGGCCAAGTTGGTTGGAGCCAGAACAGCCTTCCGTGTAGGCAGTGCCATGCCTTTCTGCCTCAGCATCCTGAATACCAACAGAACCACAAGGGCAGAAGAGTGCAGGGGCCTCAGGGTCAGGCCTGGTGAATGGGTGAGGCTGCCCCACCCTGGGCAGCTGAGGGTAAGTTACCACCTTGAGGAAGAATGCCCTGAACATAGGCAGGGCTCAGAGGTGGCAGGCAGCAGCCCTCCCCTACCCCCATGCTCATCCCTGTTTTTCCCAGCCTAGCTGTTAACCTAGCCCTTTCTTTACTGTCCCTGCAGAGTAGCTCTAGGGGCTCATCAAGTCATTAGCCTTATTAATCCAATTCTCCAGGCCATCAAGACGGCATTTTAGATTTGCTGGAGGAAGAAAGGGAATGCTAACTAGATTGGTTTGGAAGTGACCCCTCATCCAGCTCTGTCCCCAGACACCTCTCAGCTCCCTAAGGCCAGTAGCAGTCAGGAGATGACAGACCTGAGGCATGATTTGGACTATCTGGGGCTGTCCTTGGGGTGGGGGTGGTGGGCCAGGCAGAAGGGACTAGTTCTATATCTATAAAATGGGAAAGTTTCAAGGAGCCCTATTGTGGCTTCCTCTCCCTGGTAAGTCTGGGAGTCTCTTACAGCCACTTCTTACAAGGAACAGAGCTGGAGGGCATAATGGCAGCTGCCCCACCTCCACCCTACACATATACACATGTGTAGAAGCCAGGGCAAAAATGACCTCAGGGTACCAAGAGTGAGACACCCTGGGGTTCTCCATCCAGTGCTCCTTCAGTTCCTTCACAGATGCCACAGCATCCTGTGCTTCCCTCTCACCAGGAGGCCCACCCCACCCATGGGTGCTCCAACTAGGAACAGGTCACCAGAAGGGCCTCCCTCTTCTCTGCCCATGACCCTCTCCCTTAGGGCAGAACAAGCCAGGGCCTTAAAGGAACTGAGGGAAGGCCAGATCCCTCCAACTTCCAGAGCCCCTCTCTTACTACCCCAAGTTGGATGAGTGGTGGATTTTGGACTGGGAACCTGCCCCAGCTCAAGGACCGGCAGCTTCCTTCTGCCTTTGGTCTATGTTACTGTGTGAGGGTGGAGGTGCCTTCCCTGGTTGTCATGGCAACAGCATTGCGTCTGCTAAGAGTCGGATGCTAAGCTGAACAGAGGGAGGGGCAGCTGGGCCTGGGTGGCAGCTACTGTTACTGCCTCCCAGCATCTCAGTGCTGAGAAAGATCTGAGGGCAATCAGAGCCCTGAAAGTAGCTGAGTCCTCCTCACCTGCCATTTCCTGGTGGGCAGCAAAATCATGGACACATCTATCTTATCCATGTAAATTGACTATGATTGGTGATTGGTGTTGAGTGAGCCAAACACAGACCCTGCTCCAGGAGGCACTTCCACTGAGGAGAAAGGATTCCGGCAGGCAACAGCCAGTAGCTGGGACTGCCTAGGGAGGCCTATGAGCCTAGCCCTGTGAGTGAGAGCAAAGATGACTCACACCTCCTCCATCTGCTCCTGCTCTGGGCTTCTGCCAGGAAAGAGCCCCTGCACTGCCTGCTTGGGTTCTGTCTGGCTTCCCTTCTCTGTCTTCCTTCTCCATCACCCTTATGTCTTAAGCTCTTTGAGGACAGGAGGTAGACAGTGGCCTCCCCACAGGCTTTAAAGCAGAAGAGAGCAGTGGAGCCAGAGATACTGCCAGCAGCACAGGCAGCTGGCCACCAGAGAGAGGCTGCAGCCACAAATCTCCAGGCCCAGACCAACAAGAGATGCATGCATAATGAACTTAGTCCAATCTAGCAGCAAAGGGAGACCCCAAGAAACCTCAGGGGCTTGATGCAAGGCCCTGCTGCAAAGCCTTACATTTGCATGGGGTATGATGGAACCTGGAGACAGGGAGGTCTTGGGAGAGGCATCTCCAAAGAGACAGGGAGTATCTCATCCTGTGCCTAGACCAGGGCTGGCTTCACAGGAACACCAAACTAATCCAGGTTCCCTCAGGTCACTATAGTAGATCCATGTGGCCATCATGAACAAGCAGCTTATTTTACCAAGACAGGAGCTGAGGCCTGGAGGAGGAAATGACATGCCCAGAATTCCCCTGCAATTTGGTGATAGAGAGGTCTAGGACCCAAGTCAGCTGATACCTCCCAGGACCCTTGCCCAGGAAGCCAGCAGGGCTATGGGAGAGCAACCAGACTCTTCAAAAGAGGATTAGTCTCCCACACCTTACCAACACCAGGTTATAGGGCTCAGTATCAGGCAGGCCATTTGTCCTTTAACCCATCTTGTAGTGGCAACCCAAGGCCCTAGAAGATACAGGGACCCAGTAACTTGAAACACCTTCCATGGGGTATGTGGCCACATTCTACAAACAACAGTATAATGGTCCTGGGGACCTCAGGGCAGAGGGACAGAGAAATGGATGCTGGAGCTGGGTGGGGCAATGTGGTATAGAAAGGCCCCTCTGTAAGGACAGGGGCACTGCACGCTTCCAATGTCAGAGTGGTTAGGGTGGGGAGTTTGGCAGGGAGATCTAGAAAGGTCCATCAAGGCCAAACTCCAACGCACAGAGAAGATTTGTGTGGGGATGGGGACTCAACTGCAGGAACAGGGAAGCGTGGGGGCGAGGGTGGTGCTGGGTACTTTCTCTAGAGTTCCAGCTGGACATAACTGTTCCTTGGAGCACCAGCTGAAGCCAGAAGGGAGAAAAATAACATCCTATAGAACTAAATTCTAATGGCCAGTTATCTGAGCTGATGTGACCCACAGAGGGTCACTCTGAGCACAGTAACCCTTTCTGCCAGTCCACTTGGCACCCTACAGGGTGTCACTCCTGGCCAGCCCTAACCAAAAAGGCACATGGTGGATAGCTGCTCAGCCTCAGTGCTCTCTAGGAGAACAAGGTGCTCCAAGATTAACTAAATGGTCTCTTTGTAACAACACAGGATTCCAGAGACAACTACCCTTGTGCCCAGGTGAGGCCCTGCTGATCCCAAGATCCTACCCTGTACCCTCAACACTTGTCAGCACCACCTCCCTGTATCCCAATCCCACCCACATGTGAGCTACCCAGCCTCCTGCATTCTGGACCTGAGTTGGCCTCTTCCCTACAGAGCATAGGGCCAGAGGCACCCCCACTTGCCTCCTATAGCCAGCTGATAGAACCAGCTAAGCATCCCCTAATCACCATATACTACTCTGCTACTTTACAATCAGAAGAAACACATGTACATACCTCTCCCACACCAAAGACTTGCCCCCACTCTTTGGAGGCAAAGAACAAGCTATTTCCTGAATGACTGACACCATCCTTGGAGTGGTTCCCTCTGGTGTCCACACCATTCCACAGTTGCAGATACATCTAGCATGGGTACTGGGCATAGGAACATGGACATCACAGATTCCTCCACCCCTTTGTGCCTGCCAGGACCACAGAGCATGTATTGGAGGATGTGGTCATTCATCCTCTCCCCTCTAGAGAAGTGCCCCAGACTTCACATCAGCAGGGTTCAGGATGGTCCAGGGAAGTTCAGGATGGTCCTGCCACCAGGCCCAAAACTCTGTGTTCACCTGCCTCTGTCAAAGGACAGAAAAGGGGAGGGGCAGTCGATTCCACACTGAGGCTGCTAATGAGGGATGTGTTGGTTGCTATCCCAGGAGCACCCCTGTTCCCCTGGAGCCTCATCCTATCCAGCTAGTAGGCAGCCCCAAGTCCTTCACCACAAAGTGAGGGCCAGAGGCTTGGCTGTCGTTTCTGAAGGGTGCCAACATGAAGTCCAGCCCCATATGAAACTCCCTCTTGACCGTTTCAGTCAGTGCACTGCCCTTGGAGCCTGGCACTCTGTTGCTCGGACTCGGCAAAGCCTGGTAGCTCAGCTGCAGCAAAAGCAGCCATGGGGCTGGCTGGCTGGTGAATGAAGTTCATTCATGTTCCACACCCAGCCCCACAGCCCCATTTCCATGGTGAAAAGCTAAATTCACTGTTCCGTGAACAAATGCTCCAGGCTTTTCTATAGTGGGCCAACTTGGGCTTCCCAGATTGTACCAGAACTGAGAACTTGACCTACAGATAAGGGAACTGAGTCCAGCACAACAGCGCTCCCATATACTGCACCAAATCCCCAGCACATGCATACTGCCTCTCTGGGCCTTTGCCCTCCTCTACTTTCACCCTAACACTTTTCCCCTTCCCCCTGCTGCTGTGAGCACTGGGTCACTTATCTCAGACTCACAATGGTATCTGTACTGTAGATGGCAGTGCCACCTGCTCAGGGAAACAAAGTGGGATGTGGGGGTTTCGATGGTGAAAGGGGGTTCAAGAGTTGCCAGTGGGACTGAAGTTTCCAGCTTACTTCTTCTCAGGATTCATGCCAATATCAGAAAGAGATGCAGCTTTCACATTGCCTACATTTTAGGTAAGGTCTGAGGCTTGAGACCCCTGATTGGGACAAGTGTTCTTGTTTTGTGCCTCAGCCACAGCAGTCCTGCCCTGGACCCTGGGAACTGGATGAAGAGTGGGTAGACAGGGAGAGAGGACAGGTCAGTACAGAGCCTTCCCTAGCCACCAGTGCATTCCCCAGCACAACACAGGTCAGGTCCTTCACCTGGCCACAACATGTGATGAGAGTCATCCAGTGAATCATGTTCATTCAGCATGAGTAGGAATAGGGAGGTGAGGGTCCCAATGCTGGAGTGTTTGTACAAAAGACATGAGATTAGGAAGGAGTTGGACTGGACTAGTGTTTCAAAGAACTATCACATGTTCGTAGCCAGCATGGAAACCAAGGGAAACTTGAGTGTGGCACCCAGAGCCCCAAGGCAGGAGGTACATAAAGTGAGTGTGGGCCTTGATGGAGCTTTTCTACAGGGGCATCTCCAAGCAACATTGGCTACCCACCTAACCACAGGACCTCCCAAAAGGAGGGGCTCTACCCAAGGTCAAGGAGTCTAGGGCTGATTTTTCAGCTGTTTTGCCTTGGGTCTTTTTCAGTTCTAAGAGGAAAAACTAAAACATCATTTTCTAAACCCCAGTTTACTTAAAGCATAAAATATAATTGCTCATTTTGGAAATTCTATGGTTTTTATATCAGAGTTATTCATCACTTCCTTCATGAGGAGGGAAGGTGGTAGTCGTCGTCACCAGCCTGACACTGGAGCCCTGTGTGATGAACCTGAGGCAACGTGACTGCCTCTAGCCTTGTGTCCAGCCACGCACACCTGGACAGGTGCCACATGCATGTACCAGATGGGGACACAAGCCCCCACCCCCAGTGGGTGAAGGGCCTAGTGTCCCACAGCAAACAATGAAAACACTAGGGCTGCCACCAGCCTCTATCATGTGCTCACCAGTATATTCAGTTCTATATATGTGTGCATATGTGTATTTGCTTGATTAAAAGCCATGCCCCTTTGTGAGCTACTGACATGACAGGTGAGGGGTATGAGGCACTGATAAGCTGGCATCTTGACCAGAGTGAGGTGAGGGACTGAGAGTGTTCTGTGTGGTAGGGCTGGTCTGTATGAGGCACTGAAGGGCAGGTGAGTTGGGGGAATAGGAAGTAATGTGGAAGTGGGATAAAAGATATATGGGTGATAGAGGATATATGGTGATAAAGGATATATGGGTCATGAAGAGCTAGTGTAGGGGTCCAAATTTTGTCCTCAGAAGTTTAGTTGGGAGACAGGCTATAGGAAAATGGTACATGCCTGAGGACATTATAAATGAAGGGAGGGAGAGAACTTCAGAGCCACCCTGGTGACTCTTCTGCTCCTCAGGGTGGCCATTGAGTTACCACATATAGCACTTGGGTGACCTTTGAGGAAACAACAGGAAGGATGTCACCCTCTGGGTTCCTCTATAACAACAGCACAAGTAGGCTTCAGTATACAGCACTGTGGTGTCCCAGGTACACTGAACTGAGGGTTAGAACATGGATACCATGAGGCCCTGGGTGAGCCTCCTGCCTCCCCAAACAGCCCTCCTGTGAGCCAACATTTAGCCTGACCTATTAATGGGGATAACAGTGGTAACTGGAAGAATTCAACCAGTACTTGGAGCTGTTCAGCCCCACAAACTAGGGGAACCTACTGCAAGGAGACTGACCTAACATGCAATATGAGAGGCTGACCCAGTATGTTATGAAGTCCAGGTAGCCTGTGGTGCAGTCTGCCTTAGGTGGCCATCAGACCTCTGAGCTAAGGGGTCACAGGAGTCTCTTGAGAAGCCAGACTGACCTGGGCCTATGACCAGCACAGAGGTGTATCACTGGCTGAATCCCTAACTGAAAAGCTAAGGCCTATCCCCTCTATTCCACCACATCCTCCTCTGCCCGTGGGTCCTCCCATGAGAACTCACTGGTGAGAGGACATTCCAGTGCCAAGGTGAGAGGCAAGTGGTGTAGCAGGGGAGAGTGCCCATCTGCTCCAGGTTCTTTAGTTTTGTGCCTTTGTGCCTCCTCACAATACCCTGCCATTTTTTTATTTGTTTTTTGGGGGGGGGGGAATTACTGGGGATTGAATCAAGGGGGACTTTACCAGTGAGCTACATCCCCAGTCCTTTTTATTTTTTTTGAGACAGGGTCTTGCTAAGTTGCTAAAACTTACAAAGTTGCTCCAATTCACAAACCACCTGCCTCAGCCTCCTAAGTCTCTGGGATTACAAGTGTGTACCACTGCACCCGGCTAGTCCTGGCATCTTACAGATGAGGAAACAGACCCAAAGAGAAGAAATGAGTCATCTGAGACAAAGCAAGCACTGTGCTAAAAGTGTACCCCAGCCAAGCACAGTGATGCATGCCTGTAATCCCAGCAGCTCAGGAGGCTGAGGCAGGAGGATCGCAAGTTCAAAGCCAGCCTCAGCAAAAGTGAGGCGCTAAGCAATTCAGTGAGACCGTGTCTCTAAATAAAATACAAAATAGGGCTGGGGATATGGCTTAATGGTTGAGTGCCTCTGAGTTTAATCCCTGGTACCCAAAAAAAGTGAACCCCAGACCTTGTGCACATAACCAGGGACATCTGCCCTTTTGTGTCACCAGGATAGCCTCTGGGGAATTGAGACTGAGGGGCCTCAGCCTCTGACTAACCAGACATAAGTTCTGCTCTGTTCCTTAACTCACCCTGGCCACTCAGAATTCTGTTCCAGGAGCTAGTCCTGGTTTGGCTACTATAGGTGCTGGTACCTGGCAGTGGTGCTTGGGATAAAGACCCAGACTTGGGGGCTGGGGCTGTAGCTCAGTGGTCGAGCACTTGCCTAGCATGTGTGAGGCACTGGGTTCGATCCTCAGCACCACATATAAATAATAAATGAATAAAATAAAGATCCATCAATGACTAAAAAAAATTTAAAAAAAAAAAAAGAAGATCCAGACTTGAAGGTCAGAAAGCCAAAAGCCCCTTAGGGATGGGCCATCAGTCCCCTTCATATTGTGGTGTGGAAGCCAAGGCCCAAACAAGTACCATCCTGAGGTAAAGTAGGTTTGGTGGCATTGGGTATATTTGGTTCTGTCTGAGCAGAGGCTTTTTTCTTGCAAATGGCTAAGAAATGACAGCACCACCCTGGGGACTGACACACCTTTTACAAATCACTGATTTCACCGAGCACAATGGCGCACGCCTGTAATCCTAGCAGCTCTGGAGGCTGAGGCAGGAGGATCACAAGCTAGCCTCAGCAAAAGTGAGGCACTAAGCAGCTTAGTGAAACCCTGTCTCTAAATGAAATATAAAATTGGGCTAGGGATGTGGCTCAATGGTTGAGTGCCCTGAGTTCAATCCCAGGTACAAAATAAACACTACCAAATCACTGGTTTCCCACTAACCAGCAGTGAGATTCCTGCCACTGCACAGGTTTCTGATGGGAACTGTCTGTTCCATGTTATTCATATAAATGAATATGCAGACAAAGCCCAGCCTCCTAGAAGTTGCCATATCGCTGGTGGGCAAGCCCTAGAGAGTTAAGTGGGCATCAGCACCTTGAGCCGGCTTTGCAACAACTAATGGCTGCTGCACAGAACATTGTGGTTGGTGAAAAAATGGGGTTCTCCATGAGCACTAGCAAGTCAGCCTCTCTCTAGGTCTCGGCCAGTGTGTGGAATGGGAAAACTTCCCCCTGACTGGGGTCATCACTTAAGGAACAGTTCCTCTGATTCTTGGGTTTGATGAGAACATGTTTGTATCTGGCTGATTGGGGAAGTCACCACAGGACAGGGAAGGGATGGATGTGATAGAAGTGACTAGAATCAGATGACTGCAAAGCTACCTCTGGCTGTTTACACCCACCAAAGGCAGAGGGTAGAGGAACCCCCAAAGGCCAGACTGAAGGGCTGGGACCCTATGGTGGTGCAGAGGGAACAGCCAGATATGTACTGTAAGGAGATGGAAAGAATGCCCTGCAGAGTGAGCAGAACCTAGACAGGTAGGATGTACTACAGGGAAGAGGCCTGAGAGACAAGGCATGTGGGGTTTCATCCCTCCCATTCTCATACTCATGCAAGCTTTATATGGTTTCCAGAGTCACGACCCAAAATAGCATGGCTCTTTTTCAATGGCTGTGGTTTGAAGTATTAGGATACCACTCTGCCTACCTGTCTGCATATGAGACTGCAGGAACTGTGTGTGACATGGCTCTGAGGCTGAGAGGCACCCATGGGCAGGCACAGGGGACTAGACTAAGTACCATGTCAGGGGAGGAGACAGAGCACCCATCACTGCTTCTGCTGTTGGTCTTTTTGAGCCAAGTATGGCACTCCTCTCTGAGTATAGGCTCCTTTTTTCAGCTTCCATTGAGCAGGGACCTGCCTGTGGGTCCTTGGCCTCCCCACTGTCCCTCCTACCTCCGAGAGCCTCAGACCTCTGGTCTAGGGACATGTCCTAATAGGACATAGTTCCTGTCTCACTTGCCAGGCCCTCAGACACTTTGAGAGGATGCATGCCAGTTCTATGCCGCCCATGCCGAGCCTTCTGAGTAGTCTTCCCAATTTGTAAAGATCCTATGTTAAATGCTCACATCCACCTCCCCATGGGTATACTGCTCATACTCAGTGAGGGCTCATTCAGCCTCAGTGAGGGTTGAATGGAGGCAGCTAGTTTAGGGTCTACTCCCACTATAAAGTTCCATGTATCTGTGAGCCCACAAGTCACACACAAGGGTTACTGTCTCCATAAGCTCTCCTGAATTCTGCTGGGCAGGACTCAGGAGATGGGACAAGAGGGACGGACATCTGTACAAATAGAGGTTTTATTATTCTTTGAGGCCCCTCACGTCCTCCCAGGAATCTGCCGTGAGGGCTAGTGTGGTTTCCCCATGGTTTGTCCTAAAGAATAGAGAAGAAACAGGGAAACCTGAACCCCTAAACTACCAGCAAAGTAAAAGGAACCTGGGGTGTGAGGATGAGCCTAAGAGGAAGGGGAGGGTCCTGAGCTTCTGGGAAGCCCATTACTCTGACAAAGCTACCACAGAAATCAAAACTGTGGTGAGCACGTATGAAAGATGCCACACAATGGAGGAAGGGCCCTACCCCCTCTGCTCTCTGCTGCCTTGTTGGATAAGTGTCTGAGTCTTTGTCAAGAACAAGATGCTCAGAATCATTCAGGGTTTCCAAAGTCTATTGAGAGGCATCATCAGGGAAAGGGTTCAGACCACCTGGGTGAAAGGGGTTTATGGTGCATCAGAACAGCTTAGCCAACAAAAAGGGTCGATAAGATGGCCTACAGGATGGGATTGCCCATTTGGTCTGTTGGCCCTTCCCATTGCCAGTCTAGCTTTTCCATGTGGGACTCAGCACCTGAACTCTTCATATGTGCCCTACAGAGAACCAACCCGCAGAGTCCTCCCTGAGTGATGATGGCCAGCATTCATGCACTGGTGTACCATGCTGAGGTGCACTCCTGCCCCTTTTTTTGGTTGCATTCTTCTTCCTGCACAAAAACTGCTGGGCTGAGCTGGATGCAGGATCCATGCCAACTGTCACCTCAGGTGATCCAGCAGTATTCTGGAAGCCTGAGCCAGGCCCTTACACCACTCTGTGCTTGCCTATCCACCCTTGAGCCCTATGTCTGTACACTGCTAATGACCAGACTGTCCCCTTCACAAGCTGAGGGGAAGCCCCCAGCCCATCCCTAAATGGAGCCGGATACTCCTGCCTAGCCCCTCTGTTCCCTCAGCCCCAGGGCTCAGTTCTGAGGCCCCATCACCTGGCAGGTGGACCTGTCGGTGGCCCATTAGCTCAGAACATGTTCAGCAAGCATCTGCTCAGTGAACCAATGGATATGTGCTAATGACCATATCTGATGCAGTATTTGGGATCAAAAACAGCCTCCAATTATGACATGCCTGTGAGAAGTAACGGCTGTTTTCAATTATCTTTACAATGTAGCTTCTAGGAGTCTATTAGAGCTAATTACTCTCCCAGTAGAATGTGGCATTCCTACACCAACATTGATCTCACCCTTGGGAACATCATATCCTGTTCAACTGTGGACGTACTTGCTCTCCAGAGCACTGCTGGGATTGGGGCCCTGCATCTTGATTATCTCTGCAGTAAGGTCAGTTCCACCCACACCTAGACCTGAGGCTACTCACTTTTCAGTTTATTATTTTGAGATCATTCTAAAGAAGGAAGAAGATTGAATTTGGAAAACATAGTCTCCCAGATGGACATAAAGAGCAGGCTGTCTGTGAGGCATCCTCCTGGCTACCTCTGGGGTGATCCAACCTACAAGAGCAGCAAGCCTAGATATCCTGACCAAGGGATATTTCCTGCCTCTCTAGCCCTCCGTTTCTCCTCTGTATAGTGGGAATAAGAAGGTGTGAGGATTGAACAGGTGTCACCTCATGTCCAGCTATAATTGCTGCTTATTGTTACTGTAGTCATTGGTGATATTGATGCCTCATGTCTGCACTGTTAATGCCAATTGCTATGGTCAACACTATGGTCAATGGTGATAAAATATGGTCAGCAAAGACCTTCAAAAAAAATTTAAAAGAAAGAAAAGACCTTTAATTGAAAGCCTTGGATCTTAACTACACTGGGCCCAGACTTGTCTGGACTCTTTGCTGGTTCACTTTATCTTAAGATGAGGACAGCTTTCACTAGCAGCAATTCCCAATAATAGTTCTAGTAGTTCTCAGTAGTTATTCCTTTTAGAAGTGAGAATTGTCAGTTTTGTAGTGGATTGAGGAGTCAGACAAAAGCATGATGCTCCTTGAAGTCCAGAGTTACTCAAGGTCTTCAGAAAGAGGAGAGGTAAAGATGTTTGGAGAACAGGGCCATGTTCTATAATTTGGTCACTGCTCTATGCTGGATGCCATCCTTATGCTCTCTACATGTGCCAAGCCTACCTGCTTAGTCCAGGCCACCAGGCAGTAGGGCCAGGATCCTGTCCCAGTACAGCAGGGCCAGAAGCTTGTGGCAGGGTATAAAAGCCAGGAAGATGGGGAGAGGAGCCCAGTGCAGGGCAGGCATTTCATTCCTAGCTCAGAATTCTTTGGTTACAGATATGCAGGCTGCCCCTTCAGAAGTACCATGTAGCAGGATGAAGATTTCAAAGGACTGTACAAAACCCAAACTTAAAGGAGACATGATCTAACAACAGTGCGTGTGGAAGACTTGAGCTTTCATATGTGGATATAGGGCAAGTGAGGGACAGGCATGAGAAATACTATGGGATTCAGAGGGTGGAAGGAAGCTGACCTGAGAGAGGAAGGACTCTACAACAAAAGCATAGTGCTGTCTTGGGGGCCAGAATTGGGCTGGCAGGTCCTGCTAAGGGGGGCTTCCTCCTGGCAAGACTGAGGGCCTTGGGTCTATTCTTGCTAATGCCAGCACTTTCCTTCCCCCACCCAGAGTCGAATGGCAGAGAGCCTGCGCCTTTTTGACTCCATCTGCAACAACAACTGGTTCATCAACACCTCACTTATCCTCTTCCTGAACAAGAAGGACCTGCTGTCGGAGAAGATCCGGCGCATCCCGCTCACCATCTGCTTCCCTGAATACAAGGGCCAGAACACGTATGAGGAGGCCGCTGTCTATATCCAGAGGCAGTTCGAGGACCTGAACCGCAACAAGGAGACCAAGGAAATCTACTCCCACTTCACCTGTGCTACTGACACCAGTAACATCCAGTTTGTCTTTGATGCAGTGACAGATGTCATTATACAGAACAATCTTAAGTACATTGGCCTTTGCTGAGGAGCCAGGCCCAGCCTGCTTGCCTGTGGTAAAACCCATGGGGTATCACGCCCCAACTCGTGCTAGAGAGGCCCAACCCAGGGGCAGAAAATGGGGGGCCTGAAGAATGTCCCCCCCACCCTCAGCCGCCACCTCCTTGGCCCCACATTTCTGCAAACGTAAATATATATGGATAGGTTGCTAGGTAGTTAGACACGTGTGCACAACCACACGTGCACACACACACACACACACATATACACACACACACCTGGAGATGGCAAAGTTCTCCAGAGCACTGAAGTCTCATTAAGATTTGAGGAGCCATTGTCACAAGTTTATTATAAGACCATCCTGCTCCTTCACTCTGCCTTCCTGAGCTGGCCCCATTCTGCACGGAGGTCTGCATCCAATTCCTGGGGAAAGGCAGCAGGGCTGGGACAAGGTCAGGCCAACTGTGTCCCTATTGTCTGGAGGAAGGCCAGCTCACCTTCTGAGTTCTGGACTGAAGACCTTGCCAGTGACGAGGCATGAGGGTCAGAGCAGGGACTGTAGGCCATCCCTGCTGGCCACCCTACACACAGCTGCTCTGTACCCCATTTGTCCTGAACCTGGGACCTGAGGAGCCAGGTGACAGCACTAACCAGACCTTCAGCCATTCATGGCTCTTTTTAAACATCTTCAAGATATGCAGCAAAAATAACACAATAAAAAAGTGGCACGATTTACTTCAAATTAGACCAGCTGGGTTTCCAGTTTTTTCTTCTACTGGTCTGATATTTTATAAATTGAAACCCGGTTTTTCTTTGACATAGTTTTTTTTTTTTTTTTTTTTTTTTTTGGCCAAATCTTGTGGTGTTTCGCAGGAAAACAAAAAATATACAGAAAATTTCAGATGCAGTTGAGTATTCTTTTTTAAATGCAGATTTTCAAAACATATTTTTTTTCAGGTGGTCCTTTTTGTGTCTGGCTTGCTGAGTGTAAAAGTTGTTACCCGGAGGACTCTGTCCCTCTGCTCCAAAGGATTCTGGGGCGAATAGTCCTGCAAGGCTAGTGCAGGACATATGTTGTACATAAGCCTCTGCAGCGTCCTCTTGTTATTGGTGCAGTTTTCTGCTTTGTTTTTATTTAAGAAAAATAAATGTGATGTATTTAAAGAAGGTTCTTCACCTAAGAGCGAATGAACAATAGCTAAATGTCTTGGTATTTAAAGCATAAATTATCTGTGGCTTTGCTGAGTGAAGGAAGGAGAGGCAAGAGATGGTGCCCCCCTAACCCCTGGTCCCCACACGCCCCAAGCCTGAGACAGGCTGGGAGCTGCTGCGACTCCTGTGAAGGCACAGCCAGTGTTGTGGCCTGAGGGAGGCCCTGCTGGGACCATGCACTCAGGGCCCGTGGGCACTGGCCTTGAAAGGACTTTGGCCAAGGACCGTGTGTAAATAAGAACCCCTGCTGCTGAGAGGGGAGGCACCTCTAGAGCCTTTGCCAAATCTCCTTCTCTCTCACCCTTTGTTCAGTACCCAGGTGTCCAAGGTCAGCGTGCAGAATCAAGGCCAAGGACTTGAAGAGATGTACAGAGGGAAAGAGAGGAACTGGTGACCATATGAAAGTCAAAGATTGTCTACTTGAAGAAAATAAAATACCCTGAATGGAGCCGAGTCTTGTCCCAGTGTGCTGTGTGCATGGCTAAATTTGATGCTGTCTTAGGCAGCTGGGGATGCCTTCCACACTGAATTCCCTCCCTTCTCTACCCCCACATTTCCACATAATTAGATAAATACCCCCCCACCCATGTCGAGGATTGAACCCAGGTGGGTAAGTGCTATAACACTGAGCCATATCCTAGGTAAAATCATTTTAAAATTAATTTCAAGAATAGCCTTGAGAGGAAAGAAGCTGCAAGAGAGGGGAGATTTGTCAGGCCTCTGTGGTCCAAGGAGATGGAAGTACAGGGGGACCTCCTGTTGCCCCCAGGACCCTGCCGAGCAATAGCCTAGGCTGTACCATTACCCAGACTCCTCACTGTACAGATACTTCTGCTGAGATCTGAATCATCCTCCCAGGGCAGTTGGGAAGAAGTGCACTCCCCATAAAAGTGTAGTGCAAACCCTCTGGGGTGCTAGGGAAGAGGGGTACACTGGGACCCACTGCTTGCTGACCAGCTTGTGTGGTTAGAGTCATCTTGGGATGATGGGAAAGCACTGATTAGAAATCAGGGTGTGTCACCAATTTTTTATTTTCTTCAAGTGGGATACAGAGCCAGGCTTCTTATAACTTACTTTATTTTATACTCCACCTCTGCAGGTTGCCAATGGTAATCCATTTTACAAATGAGGAAAAGTGCCCAAGGTCAAGGTTGGAGAACAGCCAAACAAGGGTTTCCCCAGGCCAAGGAGATGTCCTGTTCCTTGGGAGGAGCAGAGGGGTACCAGTGCCTTCCAGACATCTTGGGTCCTTGCCCTGTCCTGCACCTGGATGGGCTAGGAAACCACAGGGTGCATATAGCCACCCTGCCACCGCCTCCTTGTAGCAGAATCTATTTTTTTTTTAATATTTTTTTAGTTGTAGATGGATGCAATATCTTTATTTATTTATTTTTATGTGGTGCTGAGGATCGAACCCAGTGACTCACGCATGCAAGGCAAGCGCTCTACCACTGAGCCACCACCCCAGCCCCCTTGTAACAGAATCTTAAGCAAAGCCCTGAGTGGGGGCCAGCAGATGGATGTATACACATGCACATGCATACATACACATGCACGCAAAAGCATGCACACATGTGCAGATACACCACTTGGACCTGGCTCTGGCCATCCCATCTCCACTGGATCCAGTGTGGGGATTCCCTTTCCACCTCCCCACATCACCAAACAGCAAGAACCCAAAAGGAGCTTTTGTTTAAGAAGAAATAACGTGACTTAAAATTTTTAATACTTATTTTATGCTTTTTAAAAATGCCAACTATGAAATACATAACCTAAAAATACATAGTGGATGTGCATAAGGACCAGAGGAGGACTTCCCCAGTAAAGAGTTTCCTCCTGGTTCCCAAAGCCCAGTCAGCCCAAGATTTTCCATGATTCCCTACAGGCTGCAGAGGAACCCCAGATTCCCAGACCCCCATGTTGGACCTCTCAGCTGGGCTCCCTAGCTCTATCCTCCACTGCAGTTCATCTGCATTGGTTCTTCCCTCATAAGACCCTCCTCTTGCTCTTGCTGATCTCTCTGCTTTGCATGCCTTTTCCCAGCCTCACAGTCCAGGATCCACCCAACCTTCTGGATTCAGTTCAAAGCCACCCCAACATCACTGGAAGTCCGCCCTCCCTCCCTCCCCACATTCTACTTCCTAGAGCACTCCAGGGCAAAGCAGGGACAGGTGTTTGCAAATTCCACTGGACAGTTCAAGGGTAGGGCACTATCTGACCCACCATCTTTCTCTGAAGGCACATGCTGAGCCAGGAGAATCCAGGAGAGACCAATAAGGCAAATATCCACAGAAAGCCTTGCAAGGAAGGGCAGGATGAGGATGGCTGAAAAGAGAGGAGCTGGATTCAACCAGGCTGGCCTGCCCCCTGCTAGTGATTATTTCTAGTCCATCTTACTACAAATAGCCCCAGCCTTCTCTCCCAGGACACACTAACATGCAGCTCCCTCCCCGAGAGATTGCCATCCTCCCTATAGCTTATATGGTCACCAAGGTGGAACAGTGGGGCAGTAAGAGTGGTCACAGTAATCCTAGCTCCCATCACTGTGCCCCACACTCCTGGGAAGCCAACAGTATTGGTTCTGATTTACAGAAGAGGAAGCAGAGACACTGAGGGTACAACTTTCCACCAATAATGTGTGACAAGTGACACAGCCAGGCCTAGGGCCCAAGTGGCTGTGCTCCATCTGTCCATACTCTCCAGAGCTCCACAGCAGACCTGCCAAGCCCTAGACAATGCCAACCATCCAAATGGGCAGAGGAGTATGGGCCCAGCTGGCAGAGGGGCAGGTACCAGCGAAGGTTGCACAGCACCATGAGGAGGAGGGGGCCACACTGAGGTTGTGACACCCTGGGGACATTTATCTCACTGAAAGGAGCCTGGCAAGGGTCCTCAATGCTGAGGCAGGTCCCAATCCAGGTGCCAGCTAATACAGCCCAGACATGCCCTGGGGAGGATCTGACCCCTGTAGTAATTTCATTTGTACAGGTTGCCTCAAACTACCTGGGAATATTATGAAAACCTCAAGGAAGGGGCTGCCCTACCCAACAGAGATGGTGAAGATAGGTTCTAGGACCCTTGCCAGGCTTGACAGGGCCAGGTGAAGGGGAAGGAAGATGGGAGGAGCAAGTTGAGAACCAAGCAAGCAGAGTGTCCCTGTTGGTGGACACTATCCTCACTAAGACTGGGGAGAGGAGCAATTGCTCACCAAAGACTATCAGGCCAAGGATGTGACTGGGGCTCTGGTGCACCCTCTCCTGAAGGCAGGTAAGGAAAAAAAGGGCCTGCCCTTCAGAGGCAGCTCCTTCTCCCTCTGCCATGTGGTGTCAGGGCCAGGAGGAATAGGGTCTTCTCTGGGCCACTTCCCAAGCAACTGGGTGTCTGGGAAGCTACTGAGGAGAGACAAGGTTTCCCTGCCTGGAGCTGAGGAACACTGCTAAAGGGAGGGTATACTCACTTTTCTCCTCCAGCAGTCCTGCCTGGAGAAGCAGCCTGCTCCCAGGGCTTCAGTTCCTCATGGACACAGCTACCCCCAGATTTCCCTCTAGCCACTATGACTCCAAGGATGTCCCCTGCCCCTCAAAATGGCTGTGATCAAAACTACATCCAGACATCTCCTCATCTCTTCCCTGCCTCTCCTGAGTCCAGCCTTGCTCCCTTCTGGAGCCAGGAAGCCAGTTTCTCCCCTCCTATGGAGAGTGCTCTCCTCTGCGTTAGGAAGGGTGCCTACCTTCATTCCCAGGGCCTGACCCAAGCCCAGGCCGCACATACTGGGATCAGGGACACAGCAGATCCCACTACACTGCCAAAAAAGCTGAACCAGCATCTCAGAGCCTGGCACAAGGAAGGGGTGACAGGAGGAAGAGCCAGGCCAGACTCTCAGGTGTGCCTGGTCAATCAGTGCACCTGGGACTGGTAGTGGAAAACTTCCATGGGATCCAAGGGCTTTTCAGCTGTACCTCAAAATCTAGTTAGAAAAGAATCCTCAGCCGGGCGCGGTGGTGCAAGCCTGTAATCCCAACACTTAGGGAGGCTGAGACAGGAGCAATCGCGAATTCAAAGCCAGCCTCAGCAATGGCGAGGTGCTAAGCAACTCAGTGAGACCCTGTTTCTACATAAAACACAAATAGGGTTGGGGATGTGGCTCAGTGGTTGAGTGCCCCTGAGTTCAATCTCCAGTACCAAAAAAAAAAAGAATCCTCAGTTTCAGCATCAGAACTGTCTCCCCTCGAATGCCTGACCACAAAATTAGACCAGTTTTCTCAGCAGATTAGCAGGAACAGAGGTGGGATAGGGAGACTCTTGAGTGAAAACAGAAGAATCCTTGATGGTCACTCAGGATCTTATGGGAAGCCTGGGCTGGCAGCCTCTGCATGGCATTTGCCCCTACTATCCTGGTCTCTCCCCTCCTAACACAGCCCTATCTTGGGGCATAAGAAGCAGATCTGGAAGGAATGGGTGAGGGCCCTGTAGGAACAGTCTTCAGTCCTAGGGTGCCACCTGCTGGTTACTCTGGGAAATCACATAGCAAGTTAGACCACACAGGTTTAAAGAGAAGACCTTAGAAACACTGTCCCACAGAAACCCCAAGTTACAGGGAAGGAAACTGAAGGCACAGTCATGGGAACAAGGCAAGGGTTCAACACATATTTACTGAATGAATAATCAAGTGGATGAGTGAATTATAGCCAGGAAACAACAAGTGATCCTTTAAAATATGATATAAAACCTGCTGAACAGTATTTATTGACTAACCACAAACCAGGTACTCTGTCAGGTGTCAAAGGTGCCATGATATTTTTTTAAAAATGTCTTCCTTCCAGTGTGACTATGGATAGAAAGAAAACGTATAGTAATGACCACAGCATATGCTGAGAGCATGCTGAGTCCTATGTTCAGACTATTTCAGCTAAACCATACAGGTGACAAAACTCAAGCTTCCATGGGCTACACTACTGCCCAAGATCACGTGCTGATAAGAGTAAAGTCATCACAGAAATAGAAGCCAATGCCCTACCTAAATCCCTACCTATAAGCTCAGCAAGGGCACCACTTGGGGCACAGCCACACTGGCCCACCCAGAAGCCACAGTACTCAAAAGATCCCCCAGGATTGATGTCCAGGAGCACCCATCACACTGCCATCCAACTGTTCAGCCATCCTTCCAGCCCCAACCATCCCTCCACCAGGGTGTCCCAGGTGTCCCTAATGGGCCCTTCACAGATGATGAGCAGCACCCAGAAAATCCTATGACAAAAGGCCAAGGCTGTTGCTTTGTTTGGGTTTGATTTGGTTTGGTTTTGCTTTTTTAGGTACTAGGGATTGAACTCAGTGGCATTCTACATCCACAGACCTTTATATTTTTTGAGACAGGGTCTTGCTAAGTTGCCACGGCTAGGCTTGAACTTATGATCCTCCTGCCTCAGCCTCCCAATTTCAGGCATGCACCACTATCTAGAACTCAGATAACTACAGAGCTTTTGAGATCCAGGCAGTGTTAGATTGGCAAGCACTAAAAACAGACAGACAGATAAAAGTCCTTTCCAGGTATCTTCAGAGACTAAATGTGAAAAGCAAAACTTAAGTTTCAGCAGAACATATGGCAAAATATCTTCAAAGTTCAGGGTAAAGGATTCTCCTACTCAGCACACAGCCCACTCTCCCAAAAAAACAGCAAAGGAAAATATTGATGAAACTGATTACATTATTCAAATAAAAACTACAGAGCCAATGATTCAACAAATAAACAGTGAGAAGTCACACAAACATCCTGGAAAATGATATTTGCAATGTAGGTAACCAACAATCGCTTGAAATCTGAGATAAACAAAGGACACTCCCTTGAATCAATAAGAAATAGAAAAGGAACTCTGAGTACCCTGATCCCCAGAGGCTCTGGACAGAGAGTTGCCAGAGGGGGTGCCAGGCAGAAGGACTTTCCTTCTTACCAGTCACAGGGATCAACAAAGCAGCACAACAATGAAATACCAGAGCTACGCACTGGGCTGCTGACAAGGATGTGTGATTGCCCTCCTCTGGAGAGACCCTAAAGGGATTCTCCCTTGAGTGTACCAGGAAAACCAGAGCAGGAACTCTCACTGTCATTCCTTCTGCAGCACAGGAGCCGAAACAACCAATATAGAAACATATCATGGCATAATTTCATTCTTCTTTATGGCTGAGTATAATATGTCAAAATATACTCTACTGTCATGTGTATCTAAAAAGACAAATAAAAAAGAAAAATATCATAGCACAGTCAAATGCTGTGAATATATGAAGCAGTGGAAATAAATGAAATAGAACCCATGATATGACATGGATAACCTCAATATTTATCCATGCTACTTAAAAATACCTTTTAAGCCGGGCACGGTGGCTCAAGCCTGTAATCCTAGCACTTAGGGAGGCTGAGACAGGAGAATTGTGAGTTCAAAGCCAGCCTCGGCAACGGCGAGGCGCTAAGCAACTCGGTGAGACCCTGTCTCTACATAAAACACAAAATAGGGCTGGGGATGTGGCTCAGTGGTCGAGTACCCCTGAGTTCAATCCCCAGTACCAAAAATATTTTTAAAAATAAAAATAAATAAATACCTTTTAAAAAGCAGTGTTTTAGGGGCTGGGGTTATGGTGCAGTGGTAGCGTGCTCGCCTAGCACTCATGAGGCACTGGGTTCGATACTCAGCATCACATAAAATAAAGATATTCTGTCCACCTATAACTAAAAAATAAATAAATATTTTTTTTAAAAAGTAGTGTTTTAAAAGGTATTTTAAGTAGCATAGGGATATATACAGCAAGATTTGTTTAGTTTTAAGACATACAAAGCAAAATTACATATATATATAATTGATATTTGTGAAATATAAAGATGTATTGGGGATATAGTCACAAAATTATTGATGTTCAAGGGAGGATGGGAGGAAGATTAGGAAAAGGTACTGCTTCAAGGCCTACTATCCCACCTCTTGGAATGAGCACCTCATTTTTTTTTTTTTTAAATATATATATATATTTTTTTAGTTGTAGATGGACACAATGTCTTTATTTTATTGCTTTGTATGTGGTGCTGAGGATCGAACCCAGGGCTTCACGCATGCGAGGCAAGCGCTCTACCACTGAGCTACAATCCCAGCCCCGAGCACCTCATTTTAAAATGCTTAATGTAGTCACACAACCAAGTGGATATCAACCTGACACGAGTGTCAACCCTCTAGCTGTGGTTGGCGTGTAACTGTTGCCTTAGATTCCCCATCTAATTAGCAGGAGCAGTCAGCTGATTTTATATATGATTTTATATATGACTGGTGCTTGGATTTTATATATGACTTTTTTCAAACAAATATGAAATATTGTAGAATGTTACAATTTGGCAAACTGAATAATGGTATTCAATGTTCAATATTATTATCTCTGTTTATCAAATGTTTTAAATACATGACAGTAATTTTAAAAGCCTTGGGTGAGAACACAACTCCCTTCTCCCCATACTCCAAGAATGAGGGGACCAGGTCTTTACTCACACCTTGAGTTTTAGCGTGGTGAGCACAGGGCACATGTTTAGTTCAGCCCTGGTACTGGTCCTGCATGAAGACATCAGATACCTCAAGCCTCTCAACCCCAGGCACATATGAGAAACAGCCAGGGTGCATTTAAGTGTGTATGCTAGAGGTATAGCTCAGTGGTAGTGTTTGCCTGGCATGTGGGAGGCCCTGGGTTCAATCCCCACTACCACACACACAAAAAAAATATGAACAGAGGTAATCCCCAGAGACTGATCTTGGTGGTTTGGGAGGGGACCAGGGATACAGTTGTCTTTATTTAGTTGTAAATGGACACGATACCTTTATTTTATTTATTTTGTATGGTGCTTTGGATTGAACCTAGTGCCTCCACGTGGTAGGCAAGCACTCCACCACTGAGCCACACCACCAACCCCTATAGTGATTTTTTTAAAAAATTCCACCAGGAGTTCTGTTGTCTAGCCTTGCATGCTCTCCAACATCCAGCCCAGTTCAGCTGAAGGAAGATGTGCCTCAGGAACCAGGCAGCAATCCTAGGCCCTCAAGGACACTGCTCTGTTGGGCCTATCTCTCTGCACCTGATTCCATAGTCATTTGTCTCTGGGCCTTAATTCAGGGAGGTCTCACAGTTCCTGGATGGCTTATACTTATTCCATCCTTCAGGGTGCCGGGCTGTACACTTGGTCAATGTTTTCTCACTTTGATCTTATTTTGTCCTCACTTTATATTTGAGGAAATAACTTGTGGCAATGAGGGGAAGGGCAAAGGGAAACCAGATTCATCTGACTTCTGTACTACAACATTGATTGCTCTACCTTTACATAAGGTACTGCTTCAAGGCCTACTATCCCACCTCTTGGAATGAGCACCTCATTTTAAAATGCTTAATGTAGTCACACAACCAAGTGGATATCAACCTGACACGAGTGTCAACCCTCTAGCTATGGTTGGCATGTAACTGTTGCCTTAAATTCCCCATCTAATTAGCAGGAGCAGTCAGCTGAAGAGTACCACAGACCAGGGTTGGAGGGGCCCACAGTGTGTGTGTATAGCATTGCCTTCTTTATTCCTAAAAACCTGCCGTGACATTTCACAAAAGAGAACATTTAAAGGGCCTCTCCAGTAGTGCACGGTAGCCTGCACCTTTGATCCTAGCTACTCAGGAGGCTGACAGGCAGGAGGATCACTTGAGCCTAGGAGTTAGGCCCAGGCTGGGCAACATAGTGAGACCCCATCTCAGAAAAAATAAATAAATAAATGGGTTCCCCTTTAATCACCAAGGAAATACATATTAAAATAAAAACAAGGGGCTGGGGTTATGGCGCAGTGGTAGCGTGCTCACCTAGCACGCGGGAGGCACTGGGTTCGATCCTCAGCACCACATAAAAATAAAATAAAGATATTCTGTCTGCCTACAACTAAAAAATAAATATTAAAAAAAATAAAAAATAAAATAAATAAAAACAAGATACTATTATACACACACACACACACTATCAAACTAGCTAAAATAAAAAGAAAAGACCAAATGTTGGTTAAGATGTAGTGTACCTAGAACTCTCATACACTGCTGATGGGAGTGAAAATTGATGCAACTATTTTAGAAAACCATTTAGCAGTACCATCTAAAGCTGAACATGAATTAATCCTGTGCCAGCCATTCTACTCCTAGATATGTCTCAAAAGAAATGTACAGGGGGCTGGGATGGTGGCTCAGTGGTAGAGCGCCTGCCTCGCATGCGTGAGGCACTGGATTCGATCCTCAGCACCACATAAAAATAAATAAAATAAAGATATTGTGTCCACCTACAACTAAAAAAATTTTTTTAAAAAAGAAAGAAATGTACATATGCGCCCACCATAAGAGTGTTTATAGCCCCTTTGTTCTTGGTTGCCATAAGTAAAAACAACTCGAATGCCCCTTAGCAGCAGAACTGATAAATAAACTGCAGTACACTCTCATACTGTATATACCAAACTCCAGCACTAAATCAGCAAAAATCAGTGATATATAACATACATGAATTGCAGAAACAAAATATTGAGTGAAAGAATCTAAAAACAAAATATTACAATCTGTATGTTTCTATTTCCATTAAGTTTTTAAAAAGACATGAACAGGGTTGAGGGTGTAATGCATGATTACCATGTGGAAGGACCTGTGTTCAATCCCTAGCACTGAAAAAAAAGAAAAAAAACATGAACTAAGCTATCGCCTTATAAATTAAAGATATTGTTTCCCTTTGGATGAGAGGTAGAACACTGTATGGTGTCTATGGGAAGTCTTGGAGTGCTGAAACCCACTACGTGTTTCTTGACTTGGGTAATCACGTGGCATACTCATTCATTTAGTACGATTTAATCAAATGTTCACGTGTTTTAGTTTTTTGTTTTTTTTTTTTAGGGGATGGGTGCTGGGAATTGAACCCAGGGCCTTGTACTTGCTAAGTATGTACTCTATCTCTGAGCTATGACCCACTGTCCCTATATGTGCTTTACAAATACATGTTATGTTTTAACAAAAAGGTAACTTTTTCGTTGTTGCTAAAATTTTTGAGATGTGGGCTGGTCTTAAACTCCTGGCTGGTCTTAAACTCCTGGGTTCAGGTGAGCCTCTTGCCTTGGCCTCTCAAGCAGCTAGGATTATAGACACGTACCATCATGCTCAGCAAAATAGTAACCTAAAAAAGTTTATTTTTTTAAATATTTTTTAGTTGTAGATGGATGCTGTACCTTTATTTTATTTATTTATATTTTATGTGGTACTGAGGAGTGAACCCAGTGCCTCACATGCCCCAGGCAAGCTCTCTACCACTGAGCCACAACCTCAGCCCTAAAAATGTTTTTTTAAATATGCTATGAACTGTGATCTGCAGTCTGGCATGTACATAACCTGGAGAAGAGGTCCAGGGGCCACAGAAAAACCTACCATATCTGGTTGTGGGGCAAGCCTACCTGCAGGTAGCTGGGCCAGGTACTTGAATGCCTGGTGTAGATTCTGCCGGCACAGTGTGTAGGGGTCATTCATCAGGAAGGACAGGGCAAGGATGACACCATTCTCTAAAAAACCATTTCTGGGAAGAAAAAGTGGATTTAGACATAACTAATACCATGCCTGGAGAGGATCAAATAAGAGTTCAGGCCCCTATTGGAGTCTGAATTCATGTTAGATAGGGAAGACAAGGCCGGAGGTAAACACCACATTCTGGAATCCCCAGAAGCCATGAGAGCAGAGCAGTAGTTTATGTGGTGACAAAAATCACATAGCTCTGCTCCTTTCTAGCCATGATTTAGACTCCAGCTCTCTGTGCCCCTGTATTCTTATTTTCACTCTTCTGGCCCTCAATCAATCCCAAGGTCTATAAAATTAGGATGGGTCAGCTGAGGGGTGCAACCTACCTTGCCTGAACTGCAGGGCCGATCTCACTCACTAGCTCAGTTGAGCTCCATAGGCCCACCCCCACAACCCATCTCACTTCTCCCCCAGCTGAGTTGTGAGCTTGCCAGAGGCCAGCTGCTTACCTCCAGACCTATGGGTACCTGTTATGCTTGTTTTTATAATTATGAATAGGGTAATTATATAATACTAGGTAAGCCAATTAGGTGAGAAGACTTTAAAATTTTCTTTCAGAAAAAAAAAGTTTGAATGTTTTGCATAGACTCAAAAGTGAGTCTAAAAAAAAGAAGTGAGATAATTGTAAAAGATTCTAGAAAGTTTTCTGCACACCGATTATTTCATCGATGTCTTTCAGTTCTTGCTCTGCTTTAATGAAACCAAAGTTGCAGATCAGGTTTGTGGTTCAAGCAAACAAGTTGACAGGAAACACCATCCTGCAGACCCATTTCCTAGAAAAGGCCTGGATCCCACACAGGGATTAGCAAATGCCTTATCATTTGTGTTTTGGGTTAAAATGAATCATTTAAAGAAAATATACCATTTCTTGGATTCCTTGCTTTTACATTGTTTGTTTTTTTTGTTTTTGTTTTTTTGTACCAGGGATTAAACTCAGGGCACTTGACCACTGAGCCACATCCCCAGCCCTGTTTTGTATTTTATTTAGAGACAGGGTCTCAGTGGGTTGCTTAGCACCTCACTTTTGCATAAGGCTGGCTTTGAACTCTTGCCTCGGCCTCCCAAACTGCCGGGATTATAGGTATGCGCCACGGTCCTGGCTTTCATCTTTTCTTTTCTTTTTTTTCTTTTTTTAAATATTTATTTTTTAGTTGTAGGTAGACACAATAGCTTTATTTTATTTCTATGTGGTGCTGAGGATCGAACCCAGTGCCTCCCGTGTGCTAGGCGAGCACGCTACCACTGCGCCATAATCCCAGCCCCTCATCTTTTCTTTAAAGCAACCAACTGATTATTGAATCCAGCTGAACTTGGAAAGAGGACTTCTGAGGTCACATTTATAAGGGCAGAGTTCAGGCATAAATGAGAAGTCATGTGTGGGAAGCCCTTAGCTAAGTGCTCAGAATACAGGACATATGCAACTAATTATGCTACTGTGGCATTGGTTGGGACTTAACCTTCTGGCATTTTGTTGTTGTTCTTCTTCTTCTTCTTCTTTTTAGATATACATGACAGTAGAGTGTATATTGACATATTATACATACATGGAGTATAACTTATTCTAATTAGGATCCTATTCTTGTGGTTGTACTTGATGTAGGGTTATACTGGTCATGTATTTATGGCATGTTTTGAATTTTTCTGGAAGAAAAGATCATAGTGGGACACACAAGTTGCAGGGGCTTTCACTGGCCATTGGGTTCTCTTCAGTCAGTGCCCTGTGACCCACTCTATGTCATTCATGCTTAAAAGCTGGGTGGTGTGTACCTGTAGTCCCAACTACTCAGGAGTCTAAGGCAGAAGGATGGTTTGAACAAGGAGTTCAGGACCAGCCTAGGAAACAATGAGACATCATCTTATTTTTTAAAAATAAAATAAAAAGCCTGGGGGGTCTATTTCAGTGGCAAAGTATATCCTTAGCATACATGAGGCCCTGGGTTTAATCTCTATCACCCAAAAAATAAAAATAATAATAAATCCAGTTGTGTTTGTAGAGTATGTGGCTCCCCTCACTAGCACACAAGCTAGAAGACAGGTCAGACCGTCTAGGAAGATGATCTGTTCATGAGAATATCATGTGAATTGATTTCCCAAGGTGTCAAGACGCCAAGCCTGGACTGCTATCTATCCTCATTACCCTTTCCATCACTACCTGTATAGCAAGAGGGCAAAAGGTTTCAACATGGGCAGTTACATAGGATTTGAATGGGCTCCAAAAGCTATTGGCTTTAGTTGTAAGATCACTGCTGAACTTGGGGGAAATTTAGAAATCATCCATATTTGGTTTTGGCCCTTTGTCTTCCTAGTCCAATATAGTAGGCTGGAAAGACACTGGGGTTTGGATTCCTAGACCCTGGGCACACAGTAGTATGTCCTCTCTCTGGTCGCTCCCCCCCAGCTCTCCCATCTTGCCTCACAATGGTGTGAGGAATGGCTGAGAACACTGAATATGTTCTGTGTGAAGGGCAGATATTTCACCATATCCTCCCATCTTGTTAATGTGGGCACAGACAGGACTCCTCAGTGCAGGTTATCCTAGTGCCACTAAACAATTTATTATCACCCCACCTAGGCATTTACTTCTATTTGAGCATCTCTCCTCAGTGTCCATTGTCCTTCCCTAAAGACTACTGCCTGATGTCCATAATCAGGTCAAGAAAAGGGAGGGAAACAACAGGAAAAATGAGAAACACTTGACTCCTGTGTACCCCAGTTATTTTTGTTTGTCGGTTGGTTGTTCTTGTTTGGTTTGAAAGAGGATCTTGCTATGTTACCCAGGCTGGGCTTGAATTTGTGGGCTCAAGTTATCCTCCTACCTCAGCACAGGCACACACCAGCACACCTGGCCCTGTCTAAAGTTTTAAAGAACCATCCTGAGGTAATTTCAGATAGGCAAAATGAGACTTGGATCAAGAGGTCACAGAGCAGAAAAGCATACCCCCCACCCTGATACACCAGGGCCCACATCCCTACCCCACTGCTGTGGCCACAGCACTGACAGACCTACCTGTTGCTGTGTGTGAATTAGAATGGTAACTGTGGCACTATCTTCCCCTCCCTCTATCTCCCCCAATGTCCCCACATCTTCATCATCATTCCCCATTCATAGCACCCAGTTAGCCCAGGATCAGGTTGAAGCAGGTACTAAGGAGGACCCCAGGGGTCTGAGAGCTTGGGAGTGTTAGATCCCAGTAAATTTGGGTTTTACGAGATACCCCCACACTCTTGACATGGATTGAAGCTTCTCTGAATGACTACCTGCTGTTTACACTCAACAAGCCCAAAGCTGCCCTTTGAGCTGCCCTTCCTTATTTTCTGGACCTGTGTACACTGGGCAGTAGTAGTATCCTTTATATAGAAGACTAGGGACAGGGTTTTGGGATATGACTTGGGGTTTTGTTTGTTTGTTTGTTTGTTTTGGTACCAGGGATTGAACCCAAGCGTGTTTAACCACTGAGCCACATCCTTAGCCCTTTTTATTTTTTTATTTTTTTTACTTTGAGACAGGTTCTCGCTAAGTTGCTCAGGTCTTCACTAAGTTTCTGGGGTTAGTCTCAAATTTGCAATCCTCCTGCCTCAGCCTCCCAAACCACTGGGATTACAGGTGCATGTTACTGTGCCCAGCTGGGATCCTGTTGTTAAAACAAAGTAAAACTAGTGATCTCTGGTCAAAAGATTGAACTCAACTAATATGATAAAGCACCTCCAACCCTCCCCCTACTACCACTAACTCTTAACCAAAATGCTAGGTGAAAAATGTTTTAAGTGTAAAATGCAAATCTGGTAAGGGAAAGGGACATTTCCGGTGCCAGAAACCAAGAACCTTAACATCCTGAGCAAAAAGTAAGGTCACCGATCCCAAACAGATGTGTTTTAAAGCTGGTGTTTTACCACCTGCATAGGAACAGGAATCAAAGCCATAGACCCTGTGGGGATCTGGGACAGGGAAATTGGCTTCCCATAAAAAGCAAAGAAAAGGTAAAATTGTTGTAGATGTGAGATCTGAACTTTCTTTCTACCTTCAAAGTGGGAAGGTCAGAGCTAGAAGTTACATAAAAATTAGTCTAGGGGCTGGGGTTGTGGCTCAGTGGTAGAGCGCTTGCCTAGCACATGTGATGCACTGGGTTCGATCCTCAGCACCACATAAAAATAAATAAATGTATAAAAAATTAGTCTGGAACAGAGGGCCCTCACAAAGGGAACCAAAATCACCCCCACACAGAGGTCCCACCAAAGACCAGTGCTACAGAAAAAATTTAAGAGCACTCAAGGTCAGTCAAGAACATCTACCCAGGAGAGGAGTGTGTCTTCCAAGTAAGGCATTGGCCTACAGAGACAGCTGCCCACCTGCCCACGTTATGAGTCGCCATGATGTAGAGCACCTCAGTGGTCTTTATTCGAACCAGGTCATCAGTGTCCTTCAGCAAAGACTTCAGGCTCTCCAGGCAGCCTGTGAGGTAGAAAAATCTTTGAACATTTGCCAGTACTAGATATTAACTAACCCAGAAATCAACATGTGAGCAAATGTTGGGCAACAAGAAAGACTAGTGTTTCCACTGCTTTGGGATGTTAGGGAATTATGTCAGTTACAAGGCACTTGAGAAGCACTAAAAAGGGCTCACACCCAGGGACCATCTCATCTAACACTTCTCATGATTTTCCTTGTACACTTTCTACCAGGGCCTTCTCTCAAAGTCTTCCATGGGGTTAAGCAAAAGATCTTTGCCATTTCTTTGACTCCAGGAGAGACATGAGGTAAAATTACAACCCTGTCCCAAATTAGTCATGTGACCTTGAATGGGATATATCTACGGATGCCAGATTCAGCAAATAAAAACTCTGCACATCGGGCTGGGGCTATGGTTCAGTGGTAGAGCGCTTGTCTAGCATGTGTGAGGCACTGGGTTCAAACCTTAGCACCACATAACGATGAAACAATAAAGGATGCTGTTCATCTACAACTACAAAAAAATTTTTTTAAAATCTCTGCACATGAACTGTAATCACAGTAATTCAGGAGGCTGAAGCAGGAGAATCACAAGTTCTAGTCTAGACTCAGCAAATCAGCAAGGCTCTACGCAACTTATTGAGTCCCTGTCTCAAAAATTTAAACAATACAAAGATCTGGGGATGTAACTCAGTGGTAAAATGTCTTCGGGTTCAATCCCCAGTACAAAAAAAAAAAAAAGCCTGATTAATTTATTGATTAGGCAACCCCAGACTTTTCTGAACCTCAGTTTTCTTGTCTGTAGATTGAAAACATTTCTTCTCTTAAAGATAGCCACTATGAGAACTAAGATAATTCAGGTACAACACTTGGGGTACCGCTGGCCCCAAGTGAGGCTCATTAAATAGCAACCTTTATTAATGAAGTGCCAAACAGTGTCTGAGCCGTCCCAAGATCCCAGCCATGGTCACTTGGGCTGTGAAATTCTCACCTAGGCTGATGGCCTCGTAGACATACTCAGGGTCATGCATGAGATCACAGAGGGCCATGAGGGCTTTCTGCCTTGTCAGCAGGTCTTCTGAATTTAGCTCCTCATTCAGCTTGGGCAGGGCCCTACAACCATAGGCAATGGCAGCCTTGGTGGGGTTGATGTCGGGAGGAATATACATGGAGATCCGGGCATGAGCCATCTTTCCACATGCAAAGGACTTTCAAAATGAAGTTCTGCAGAGACCACTGATTAAAAGAACCCAGAAAGCTGTGTTATTACTACTGTAATTTAAAAACTACTTCTCATTTGATAGTTAAAATTGTGAAGGCAGATGGGTGGCTATCTTTACTTCCATTTTACAGATGAGCAAACTGAGGCTGAGAACAATGAAGAGATTTGTCACAGTAAAGGTAAAGTAACAGTCCAAATTGCAAACCTCAGAGTTCTCCCATGCAATACACTTAACAACAGAGGAAAACACTCTTACAGTTCATAGGCTGGGTTCTCACTCACAGGCACTAAAGGGACAAAACAGACCAAATATGCAAACACCAAGATGGTCTTTCCATTTAGTGATTGTCTAGTGCCAGCAATAACTAGTACCTAACTCAACCACCCCATAAAAAGAGGACATGTATTATCCATATTTTACAAATGAGGAAATTGAGAAAAAGGCCAAGGAGATTGTTGGAGCTAGAAGCCTTTGTCCAAATCCAGGTCTAGCTCATTCGCCTGTCAAGGACCCATATTCACATGTTTAGAATACATCTGCAAAAAAAGAATTAAGGTTAAAGGATGAGTTATTTTTATACACACACGCTTTGAACAATTATTAGCAGTATGGCTTAGTGGTTAAAGGCTGACTGCAAACCCAGGCCATGGGTAGTCCTTAATAAGTTATTTCCTCTATCCGTGCCTTTCTACAGTTACAAAAAGAAGCAATAATAGTACCTCTTTCTTGTCCTTCCAGCATTATCATATTAACTGACACCCATGAGCCTGTGGCTATTGTTATGATTGTTATTGCATTTAATCGCATGGTCAGGAATCTCCCTAGCAAAAAGTGAACCAAACTCTGACACCTGGCATAAGATGACAAGGGGAAAGGGACCTGGCTGGGAATGACGCAACCATATCTGATCTAGGCTCCCCTCTCAGGAAACAGTAGGCACTGGGACAGGGACCTGCCCCCTCTAAAGGGCACACGCTGGAGTCTGGTCACTTATAAAAACACGCAGGTTGGGGTATGGGGACATTAGTCACGGGTGGGCAGGTCTGGGTAGGTCAGGGAGCCCCCCTGTCCGCGGGCCGCTAACCTACCGCCGCCCCTCACCTGCCTCAGCTCTTCCAGTCTTCTGGCGTCCCCGAGCCGTTGGTGCGCGCCGGTTGCCAGACAACCTGGTTGCCAGGCGACTCCAGCAGCGTCTGCAGCGACTGGCTTTCACGTACAGCGCCCACCGCGCAGGCGCGAACTGCGGCACTGAGGTCCCACTCCAAGTGGGAGCAATAATACTTGACAGGTTTACTATGGGGAAACAAAAGTGACTCCCAGCTTTCTTCAAGGTAAAGAACTGAAAGGAAGTGATTCATTCACCTTTCTGAGCTTTCCAGGCTTTGGAGGGGTGGGGGTGGAGGTATTGGGGATTGAATCCAGAAACGCTTTACCACTAAGCCAAGTCCCCAACCCTTTTTATCTTTCTTTTGAGACGGGGTCTCACTAAGTTGCTGCGGTTGGCCTCGAACTTAGAATCCTCCTGCCTCAGCCTCCCAAGTCGTTGGGATTACAGGCCTGCGCCACCATGCCCAACATTTTCCATGCTTTTTGTCATCAGAGTAAAGCCATGAGGTGGTTAGCATTATGCAGTTTAGGGATAAGAACCTCAGGTTCAGTAGCTTTCCTCAAGTAGCTGGGATTACAGATATGCACTACCACGACCAATTTGTTAGACACTTTCTCTAGGAACCCTTTTTTCTCAACAAATCCATATTACTAAGATATCTCATAGCCTAATTTCTCAATTGGCACACTCCCTTCTCCTGTTGTCTCCTTTTTTCTCCAGGTGCTGGGGATCAAACCCAGAGCCCTGGGTATACAAAGGAAGTGCTCTACCATTGAATTATAGCCCTAGCCCTCTACTTATTTCTGATTCCGCCAGAGGTATACAACTTCTCTGAGGATAGAGACCACATCAATTCTGTTTCCTTGCCTCCCCAGGTCCAGGCATATCCCATGAGACTTTCAGTAAAATTAGAAAAAAATGAGTGGTTAATGTATTTGAGTGAAACTTTACAATCTAAAAGCACTTTCACAGAGCCAGGGTTTAGGAGGCTGAAGCAGGAGGATCACAAGTTCTAGGCCAGCCTCAGCAACTAAAAGCACTTTCACCACCCATGTGATCTTCATTAGAAACCTTGAAATTGATAGGTTCATGTTATAGCCAAGCAAATTGTATTGCATATAAAGTAACTCACCTAAGTTTATCCCCTATGTCTAAGACCTTCTCAGTGAAATCTATTAACAAAAGTATGGGAACATCTTTTGTATGCCTCCAGTATATTAGCTCTGAATTCAAGATGACTGACTTGGATCTGTGTATCAAGAACACCACATTGTGATGCAGAAATCTTTCCCCTAGAGCTGGGGGTATAGCTCAGTTGGTAGAGAGCTTGTCTTGCATGCACAAGGCCTTGGGTTCAATCCCCAGCACCACAAAAAAAGAAAGAAAGAAAATGTCCTGTTCCCTGCTTTCTGATCATCATGTGAGCTGGTTCCCTTCACCATGCTCTTCTGCCATGATGATGCCTTACCTCGAGCCCTAAGGAATGGAGCTCTGGACTAATACCTCTAAAACCATGGGACCTCAACTTTTCTCCCCTAAAATTGTTCTGGTCAGATCTTTTAGTTACAACAGTGAAAAAGCTGACTAAAACAACTTTGAATTAAAGGGAATTGGAAATCTTGGCAGCTGCTTAAAATCAGGGTCTCTTTTATATCCCTACTGCCAAGCACAGGAAGGGGCTTGCTCTGAACTTTCCTCATCTGACTGAAGGAAATTCTTCAGAAAGAAATGAGCCGGGCGTTGTGGCATATGCCTGTAATCCCAGCAACTCAGGAGACTGAGACAGGAGGATCATGAATTCAAAGCGATCCTCAGCAACAGCAAGGTGCTAAGCAACTCAGTGAGACCCTGTCTCTAAAGTACAAAATAAGGCTTGAGATGTGGCTCAGTGGCCGAGTCCCACTGAGTTCAATCCCTGCAACCCCCCCCCAAAAAGAAAGAAATGAAATTGTCTCAAACTCCCTCCTTGAAATTTCATCAACAAAGAAAAACTAGTCATCAGAAAAGGCTAAAAAGTCAGTTTTGCTCTGCTCACTCATGGTCAACCTTTGGATGAATTTAATTCCAACCAACTCAAAAGAGAAATGAAGCATCCTAAAAGTACATAAAAATAATGAAAATCAATCTGTTTATGCACCCAAAATGACAAAAGTTACGCATTTAAAATAAAGATTAGGTGCTGGGGCTGTAGCTCAGTGGTAGAGCGCTTGCCTCGCATGCGTGAGTCACTGGGTTCAATCCTCAGCACCACATAATAAATAAATAAATAAATAAATAAATAAATAAATAAATAAATAAAAATAAAGATATTGCATCCATCTACAACTAAAAAAAATTTTAAAAAAAAGCAAAACCTTCAAAAAAATTAAAAAAATAAAGATTAATTTTAAAACAGGAAAAAAAAGGATAAAGTCCTAATTGTTTTAGGGAAGTGCCATAAAGAGCACTAGTCTGGAAGTCAAGAAATCCAATTCTAATTCTAACTCAATAAGTTTGAATTCTTTCAAATGTATGAGAGTCTTAGTTTCCTTGTCTGTGCAAAAAGGAGCTGAATTAAGTAGGTTCTCAAAACTGGGAACCCAGCACCCCTCTGGAACCAGTTACATAGTTTTTTTTTTTTTTTTTTTTTTTTAAGTGTTAGAAATTTTATTAAAGTTAACATTCCATGAAGTCATACTCAAAACAAATCAAAGGAAAAAAAATTGCAAGCATACAAACTATTGTGCTGTCTTCTGCAAAGGTCAAAAATGCACTGGTTTTAATGATACAAAAAGTCTTTAGAAAGTCAAATCCACTGTCCATTTGTACTGGTAAGAAACCTATATCTTCATTCATTCATTTCATGGAATCCATGTTAAAAGAACCCTGTCTTGGTTGTATATTATCACAGCACTCTTGTATTAATCCATTTTCCACATTTCCCCATAGTGGACTGCCATCTTGATTTCTCAGTGGTAGGGTCCATTTGAGTGAAACTCTTCAAGCTGACTGGGTGTAAATGTTTCCACCAATGACTACTATATTGTAGGGGCCCTTTAGATTGTGTTCAGTCTGGGGAGTCATGCTTTAGATAAAATACAGACTTTCCCAAATATTTCCTTAATCCTCAAGGATAAAAGTGCAATGTCAGTCTTCAAAACAACATACCTGGGATAAAAGAACTGTATTTGTTCAGAACCATCAGCAAATTGATTTTAAACTCGTAAATCACCGGGACCTGCAGGGGCTCTCCTGGCGCGGTCCCCTTTGGGCTTCCGCCCGCGGTCACCCGCCGCCGCCCCTCTGCCGCGGGTTCTGGGTCCCAACCAGTTACATAGTTTTATAAAAGGGCCTCAGGAAAGGCTGGAGTTGTAGCTCGGTGGTAGAGTGCTTGCCTAACATGTGGGAGGCATTGGGTTCAGTTCTCAGCACCACATATAAACAAATAAAGTAAAAATCCATTGCCAACTAAAACAAATAAAAATTAAAAAAATTTTAAAAAGGGCCTCTGGAGACCATGTAGCTCCCCCACCCCTTTCCAAACAAACCAACTCAGGGGAGTTAAGAAACTCTTTTTTAAAATTTTTTCTTTTTGTACAGGGAATTGAACCCAGAGTTAGTTTACCACTGAGCAACATCCGCAGCTCTTTTTTAAAAAATATTTTTTAGTTGTAGATGAACACAATACAGATTTATTTATTTTATGTGGTGCTGAGGATCCAACCCAGTGCCTCACAGGTGCGAGGCAAGCTCTCTACCACTGAGCCACAACCACAGCTCTTTTTATTTTTTATGTTTGAGACAGTCTTCACTAAGTTACTTAGGGCCTCATTCTGTTGAGCTGACCCCAAACCTGCAATCTTCCTGCCTCAGCCTCTGAGTCGCTGAGATTACAGGCGTGCACCACTGCGCCCTGCTCCCATTTATCAAGGAAATTAATTTTGCCAGGCATGTGATTTTCAGACAGCATTGGATTCAGAACTATACAGTAAGGTCAGTAGATGGCAGACAGGAGGCGACATAAATCTCTTGCTGCATCAGGGCGCTTGACTCAGATCAAATACCGTAATACAGCAAGAGTTCTAATCCCATGATTGCCACCACCCCTCCCTGTTGAGGTGATTGCCAAAGAGAGGAGCGCGAGCGCAAACCTCTGTCTAAAGTCAACCCCAGTCCAGGCCTTCTCGCAAAGAGCCCAGGCTCCACCCCTGGTCTCCCCCACCACCACCACCCCGCCTATCCTGTATCGCCCTGGTTGCCTTGGTAATCTCCCGGGGCTCAGGCCGCCCCTGGAAGTCTTTTCTCCCGCAGACTGGCCCAGACCCCAGGAGGACTCTTGTTGCTATGGTGATCGCCTGTGCGAGCTGTGAGCAGGGACTCTCCAATATCAGCCCCGCCCAGACCCCACCCCCGACGTCCGGGATTTGTCTGACGCTCGCACGTCCCGCGTGGCTCATGTTGCCGCGGTGATCGCTGCTGCGCACGCCGCCAGACCAGGCCGCGCGGATCTTCGAGCTGATCTCCGAACCTTCGCAGGCCCTCTAGGTAAGTCCACTCTTCTCTGTCCCGGTGTGGGCATGTTCCAGAGATTAGGGTCGCAAGGTCGCAGGGTCTCCCTGCCGCTTCCTACCCCCAGAACATATATGTGGTCTGCGAACCCTCGGCCTCCTCATATCCTGAACGCCCACCCGGGTCCTGGCCGGTGCTGGTTCTGAAGGAGAGAGCCTGGTTAAATGAAGGACAACTGACTGACCTTGGTCAGGGCCTCCCTACAAGGAAGAGGGAGCCCCGGACCAGAAAATGATGTAGAGGGTTTTGAGTAGGCTTTGAGGGGCCAGACACTGGGTGGGGTGAGGACTTTCTGGAAAAAGGCCTGAAACATAAAGTCCCCAGACCACTCAGCTTTCATCTTTTTAAGACTGGGAGCAGGGGACCCTCCCCACTCTGCTTTCGCTGCCTGAGCTATGATCCTGCTTAGACACCTGTCAAGGAGAAATCCCTGTCTTCGGACTCCCAAGCAGGATCTGGCAGGCCTGAGTACCACACACTGTGCAGCCTGCACATTAAAAGAGATGGCCTGACTTATGTCCCACTGGCCTTTTCCCCATATTCCTGACAGGAGGCCTAGATCTGGTTTTTTGTTTTGTTTTGTTTTGTTTTTTTGATACCAGGGATTGAACTCAGGGGCACTCAACCACTGAGCCACATCCCCAGCCCTATTTTGTGTTTTATGTAGAGACAGGGTCTCACTGAGTTGCTTAGCGCCTCGCTGATGGCTTTGAACTCCCGATTCTCCTGTCTTAGCCTCCCAAAATGCTGGGATTACGAGCGTGAGCCCCCGCACCGGCTTAGATCTGGTTTTATTTATTTATTTATTTTTTAATATTTTTCAGTTGTAGATGGACACAATATCTTTATTTCATTTATTTTTATGTGGTGCTGAGGATCGAACCCAGTGCCTCACACATGCGAGGCAAGCGCTGTACCACTGAGCCACAATCCCAGCCCTAGATCTGGTTTTAAAACTGATAAAAAGTTAAGCAGAAACTTACAGGTGCATCTTTGGGGATTTGCATGGCTCCCTAATTCTTGTCAAGTTAAAATTACAAATGTAAAGTTTTGGTTCCTTTTTTTGGGGCGGGGGGGGGGAGGTTTACTGAGGATTGAAAACCCAGGAGGGCTCAACCACTGAGCCACATCCCCATCCTTTTTTATTTTTATTTTTTAAAATTTTGAGAGAGAGCCAGGCACAGTGGAGCATACCTATAATCCCAGCACTTTGGGAGGCTGGGATAGGAGAATCGCAAGTTCAAAGCCAGCCTCAGCAACAGCGGTGAGACACTATGCAACTCAGTGAGACCCTGTCTCTAAATAAAATACAAAATAGGGTTGGGGATGTGGCTCAGTAGTTGCGTACCCCTGAGTTCAATCCCTGCTACCAAAAAAAAAAAATGAGACACAGGGTCCTACTAAGTTTCTTAGGGCCTTGCTAGATTCCTGAGGCTGGTTTTGAATTTGGGATTCTTCTGCCCCCGCCTCCCCAGTCCCTAGGATTACAGGCATGTGCCACTGCACCCAGTCAAATTTAAAGATCTTAATTGGTCTTTTTTTTTTTTTTTTTTAATTTTTTTGTTTTAGTTGTAGATGGACACATTGTCTTTATTTTATTGCTTTGTATGTGGTGCTGAGGATCGAACCCAGGGCCTCACGCATGCGAGGCAAATGCTCTACCGCTGAGCTACAATCCCAGCCCCTTAATTGGTCTTATTTGCAAATGATTTTAGAATCCAGCAACACCTCCGTTCTATAAAATAGAATGAGTGTTCTGATGAGCTAAGCAAAAGTTGTTTCTTTGTTTGTTTATTTTCTCTCTGTTTGTTTTGAGACAGTCTCTTCATGTTGCCCAGGCTGGTTTCAACCTTCTGAGCTCAAGTGATTGTCCCACTTCAGCCTCCAGGCTGGAGCTAGGGGGCCTGTACCACCATAACCAGCTGATTAGAGGTTAGTTTAATAGGCAGAAAGTACTGAAGAAAGCAGAAACACAGAACAAAAAAACATATTAGTTGTTTCAAAATTACTTTCTTTGTAAGGTTAAAATAGAGGGACTTCTAGCCGGGCGCCATGGCTCAAGCCTGTAATCCCAGCACTTAGGGAATCTGAGACAGGAGAACTGCGAGTTCAAAGCCAGCCTCAGCAATGGTGAGGTGCTAAGCAACTCAGTGAGACCCTGTCTCTACATAAAACACAAAATAGGGCTAGGGATGTGGCTCAGTGGTCGAGTACCCCTGAGTTCAATCTCCAGTACCCAAAAAAAAAAAAAAATAGAGGGACTTCCTTATCATGTTGACTCAGGTAAACTAGGCCCCTTTGGATTAATTGCTATGAATCTCATGGGGATTTTGTTTTGTTTTTTTGTTTTGTTTTGTTTTGACAACTGACTTGTTTCAGAGTTCAGTTTGATCACATGGCACCTAACATGAGTGACTACATTTTGGTTTGATCTGGTCTGCTAAGGCCTAGTGCAAGGAGACTAATCCAAAATGATGGCCTCCTATAAATTTTATTTAACACACTTTCCCCTGTTTGAGTCCACAGGACTCTGGAAGAATGAGGTCTTCTCTGATGCCTTTGGGGCCCCCTGTGAGCCGGGACCGCATCATCACCAACTTTCCTAAGGTAGAGAGTCATTAGGCCAGTGCTTTTTGTCTGCACTGCTCTCCTGATCCTGAGACCATGCCCAGATTTCCTCAACTTACCCACACCCCCAGAAATCAAACAGGTGAATCCAAGAGATCTTTCTTCTTAAGAAGCTGGAAAACAGTATTGATTTGCCCAAGGCAGACTAGTGGTGATGGGGCTACAGTGTGGCTGAAGATTACAAATCATACAGTTGTAGGTGTGAATCCTGATTTCTTCATTAAATGTCTATCACCCATGTCCAGTGCAGGCGATGGAATGGGTTTCCCTTCAATGGGATAAGCTGGCTGAGAAATAAAAGCTAGGAAAAGTAGTGCAACGAAATAACCACAGAACACAGAAAGTTAATTTCAAAGCAGGACCAGAGACAAGCAAAGCTGACTTGACAGGTCCAGTTTCTTTCTTTCTTTTTTTTTTTTTTTAATATCTTTTCAGTTGTAGATGGACACAATATCTTTATTTTATTTATTTATTTTTATGTGGTGCTGAGGATCGAACCCAGTGCCTCACGCATGCGAGGTAAGCACTCTACCACTGAGCCACAATCCCAGCCCCGACAGGTCGAGTTTCTAACAAAGAAAGGAGCCCATGTTTGCTTTATTTATATCAGAAGATATCAAAGAGATTCTATGGAAAGTTCTTCACCAAAACAGGATAGAGGGGACCAGGTAGGCTGCTCAGTTCCTAGCGGATCATGCCTATCTCCTGTGCTGCATGAGGCCTCTTTAGCAGAGCTGAGGGAGAGTTCACTTGCATTTGGGCGATCTATCCCAGTGGGACTGCCACTGGATGTTCTCAATGCCAGATCAACCCCCTCACTGGCTACTATGCTGAAGAAGGTCCTCACACATTTCACAGATGGCTTCCCGCATGTGACCATAGGCAATTTACTCCATCTCTTGGAACCACTGTTACATAAGGATAATACATCTCAGGTTGGGATGGTTGCTGTTGTGCTCATTATTTTTACTGTTACCAAAACAGCATTCCAGTAACTGGGGATGTCATTTAATGGTAGAGCACTTGCCTAGCATGTGTGAGGCCCTGGATTCAATCCATCACACCACCAAAAAAAAGAGAGAGAGAGAGAGAGAAAAGCAATGTTTGTGTTTGCAGAAAATATTTCTGGAAGATCAGGACTCTGCTATCAGTGGATCAGTGTTTGTCTGAGTATGGGTTGGGACAAACTACCAAATGGCCCTTTGTATATTTTGGATTCTGTGCCAAGCTGTAGGCTCTGGATGTTTGGGGTCTACAGCTATTCCTCCTCCCTCCTTATTCACCTTCCCCACTAAGTTCCTTCTCCACACACTCACAGACCTTGGACACTTCTGCAGGGTTTTCTATTGCAACAGAGCTTGGGCCATTGCTTCCCCTGCAGAGCTTGATAGTGGTAACTAAAGATGATGGAGACTGGTATTTTATGAACTAAAAGGGAGGGAAACATGATTGGCACAAAACAGTCCAAGTTTCATGGGAAGATCTGTATATAGGTGAAGACAATGAGGCTCAGAGAGGTAAGGAAGTTTGCATTACATTACACAGCCCAGCATGGCAGAGCAGGAATTCAACCCCACTATATCTGGCTTCAGAATACCCCACCCTAGGGAGCCAGCCTGGGGCATCTGTTCCTCTTCAGCCTACAGTAGTTAGGACAGGACACTGCTGGCCAAGCCCATCCTGCATCCCAGGGCCACAGCACTTCAGACCTGAGGAATTCTCGGTCAGGTTGTGTTGGGTCCACATAATGCTTCCATTACCCTGTCTCTAAAATTAGCTCACCTAGCTACCTTGCAGCCTGTGACATGACAGGGAATAGGGAAGCTAATGAGGCTGCCAGGCTCAAGGCCCAGGAGGGAAGGCTGGGAAGTAGGTTACCCCACAGTGTCCAGCTCAGGTGACAGGGCTGTAGCTTTGCAGGATGGTGTGCCTATCTGTGTATTTGTCTGTTTGTCTCTTTGTAGTGGTACACACCTGATGCCTGCTTGCAGCTCAAGGAGCACTTCCATGGGCAGGTCAGCGCGGCCTGCCAGCACAGGAACACAGGGACTGTTGGGTGAGCCTGTGGGATATGAGGTGTTGGGGGAGATGGCCAGAAATAATGAATGTGTGAATTTTTAAAATAAACAAATGAAACACATAGACTAGACTGGTGCAACCCAGTACTGGATTTTTTTTTTTTTTTTTTTTTTTTTTTTTGGTCTGGCTTTACTTGACACACACTGCCATTCCCTTTTCTCAGAATCTCATGCAAGTGATTTTTCAGCCTGACATCTCAACATAGGTCCATTCCCACTTTCTATAACATCTTTCTTTCTTTCTTGGTACTAGAGATTGATCCCAGGGGCACTTAACGACTGCACCACATCTTCAGCCCTTTTTATTTTTTTATTTTGAGAAAGGGTCTCACAAAATTGCATAGGGCTTCACTAAGTTTCTGAGGCTGGCTTTGAACCTATGATTCTCTTGCCTCAGCCTCCTGAGCCACTGGGATTACAGGTGTGCACCACCATGCCTGGCTGAAACATCTTTCTTACTCCTGTTTCCTCCCCTTCCCCTTTGGGTCTCTATCAGCTCCTTTGGGAGCCTTCTCTGACCTTCTTCTCCTCCTGTACTCCATCCTAGGCTGAGTGGGGTGCCCTTCCTGTGTGTTCCTGAGTCCCAAGAACCTTATCTTTTTTGCTGTTTGGATTCTTCACTAGAACTAGCCCACAAGTGCCAGAGCCATGTCTCTTATGCTCCTATCTCAACAGCACCTGTCATTGCTGGCACAGGACTTTGCAATTGTTCTTTCTTTTAAATAACAGGAACAGGGGCCTGCTTTTACCCTTCATCCTGGGGAGCTCACAGTCTGCTTGGGGAGTTGGCTATGCTCACAGATGTGGTGAGGCCAAAGAAGAGCCCAGCTCAGAGTTCCCCAAGGTTGCACAAAGGGAAGGAGAGTTCAGGTCAGAATGGCCAAAGGGGCCATGCTCATGGGATGAGAGTAATGTCATCAGGTGGATAGTGCTGTTCTGAAGCAGATGCTTCACACAGATTATGTCCGTGACCCCTCATGACCACGCCAGAGGTAGGGAAAGAAAGGTACTGAGGGTACCTGCTATAATACTTGTAATACCTTTACTTCTTAGCCTGAGTAATGTAGTCAGGATCAGCCTGTTCCAGAACAACAGGGCTTCCTGGAAGCAAGGCAGACATAGTCCCTACCCTTACAGATGTGGTAAGTTGAATTATAGGTCAGGTCACCAGGTAACACAGAGGTGTCTTCTTGTAGTCTGCAAGTATAGGAAGTGCCTTTTGGATGTTTCCCTGGGTTGGTTGCTTTAGCTATTGACATCCTTTAGAATGAGCTACAGAAACCAAGTTGTCAACAGTCCCAGATATGCTGCTTCCCAAATTACAGTGGGATATACACACACACACACAGTGAGGGTGTGTCTGTTCTCAGTAGGCAGTGTCCCTAAGGAGCCCAACAACTTCATAGCAAATTTGCCTCAAGCCACAGCTGAGATATGCACACTCTGAGTTCTCTTCATGGCATACCTCTTGGCCTGTTTGAGTCTTGCACATACCTCCAAGTGAGTAAGTGACAATGGTTCCTGGTCAGGGAGTGCCTGCTTATAATGAACTGAGTCCATGTAGTACACATTCCCAGAGGGTACACAATAGCAAACAGGAGCTGCCCACCCATCCCTTGTGTCAGTGTCTCCCTACACATGGGCCCCATGTCTGCATCCTCAGTATGGCACCCTCCCACCCCCAGCTTAGACGTACCAGCCATTCTTGGTTACCACAGCCTCTCTTGTACTCTCACCTCTGCCCCCTTAGCCTATGACTCAGCTTTTCTTCATACTCATTTATAATTCTCAAGACAGTGATTTTGGCCTAGAGGGGTTCCCAAAACAAATGCAGGCTTTACCCCTCTCCCCTTTGAAGATTAGGGAAGGGGAACAGAAGGGCTCAGCAGTGTGGCCCATGCGGAATTCATGATTGAGGGGTGACTCACTGCAAAGAACTCAGGGAAGGAAGGAGTGTGCGTACTGAAGACACTCTTGAAACCATGCTCAAGGGTGACACAGACATATTTCTCCCAGGCTCAAACTCTCCAAGGTGGTGGTGGTTGGCGATCTCTATGTGGGAAAGACTAGCCTCATCCACAGGTAAGGCCATGTCAGCTTCCTTCTGCCCAGTCAGGTTGACCACACCTCCCAGCATCAGGATGTCACTTTTATCTGGGAGGCCCACATTATCACAATGGGAACGGTGTGGCTGCTGAGAACTAGTCTCAGCCTGGTGGGAGCCAGGTGGGGAAGGGGAAAGAAATTGGGGAGATGATGAGGTTGGCAGACAGCAGGGCAATCCAGGAGCCTGGGATTATTCACATTGTTAGGACCTTGGGCTAGCCTTGGTCCTAACCTTGGGTCCATCCCTGAGCATAGACCCTCAGTTTCTCTCACTGTTGTAATTTACAGTGTTTGCATTTTGGGCTGCCACAGCCTCTCTTCCCCTACTTTGTTTGTTGGTTTTGTTTTTTTGTTGTTGTTGGTTTTGTGTGTGTGTGTGTGTTTTATGTAGAGACAGGGTCTCAGCACCTCGCCGTTGCTGAGGCTGGCTTTGAACTCGCGATTCTCCTGTCTCAGCCTCCCTAAGTGCTGGGATTACAGGCTTGCGCCACCCCACCCGGCTTTTTTTTTTTTTTTAATTTATTTATTCTACTTAGGTAGACATGATAGCAGAATGCATTTTGATTCGTTGTACACCCTACTTTGTTCTTATTGGCTGCTCTGTTGCCATGGTTTAGATAATTGTCCCCCATGTTAAAGGCTTACTCCCCCACCTATGGCACTACTGGAAGGTGGTGGAACATTTAAAAGTTCCACCAACTAGATTATTGGGAGCATGGCCTTGATGGGGATAATGGGACTCTCACCCCCTTCCTCCTTTTCTCTTTCATTTCCCAGCCATGAGGTGAGAGGTTTTGCTCCACCACATGCTGCTGCCATGATATGCTGCCTCGCCACAGGCCCAAACAAAGGTACTAATATCATGGACTGAAAACTCTAAAACTGTGAGCCCAAATGAACCTTTCCCCTAAATTGGTTATTTCAGGTGTTTGTTTAGTGACAGACAAACACACTCGTTTGTCTGCAACCTCGGTGGATGGTCCCTTCCTTATCAGTTCCCGTCATTGAACTTTATCTGCCTCCCAACTCAGTGTGACTATCATGAGCAAAGCTTCCATGCCCATTTCTGTGAAGATACTTCTCTGATAGCTTTCTTGCCTCCAACAGGTTTTGCAAGAATGTTTTTGATCGAGACTACAAGGCTACCATTGGGGTAGACTTTGAAATTGAACGCTTTGAGATTGCTGGGATTCCCTACAGCCTCCAGATGTAAGTTGCTGTTGTGGGTGCTGGTTCTCACATGACTTGTGTGTGGGCATTCAGGGGGTGCTTGGGAAAGATGTTGGCCAACTCGTTCTCATTTGTACCCCATGGTGCTCAGCAAGGACCCATCTGGACAAGCAGGGCCTGGAGTGTTTGTGAGAAACCAGGCTTTACAGCTCTGTGAGTTCCCGGATCCTCCCTTGGTCCCAATAGTTGTCCTTTTTTGGTGATCAGATCTTAGTAAAGTCTTCACAGCCTTCACAGTGATCAGATCTTGGTAAAGACTTGCCCATCCCCAACCTCCTCTGATTGCCTTCTGTTCTTCCTAAGGCTGGGCTCCCTCCTAGACTCTAGCAAGCCCCACCTCCACCTGGACCTCCTATGATTCCACAGGAGGTAGGGTCGCCTTGGTAAACGATTTTTGAGCTCTGAGCCTCTGTTCTCAGCTATAAAACGGGACCGAATCCTATTCCTATGTGCCAGATTTGGGCAAAGAGGGTTCTGGCAGAGGCCATACTGTCTACATCTCTCTCAGGTCCAATGTGCTCATCCTCCTCATACCATTTTTCTCAAGGAACTTCTGCTCCCCCTGCTACTCTTTCTTCCACTTCTGTCCATCTCCTTTCCTGCCTAACCCCATACCTCTGCCTCTCTGTGGCCCACTAATTTCAACTCCTCCCCTCACTTTCTCTCACAACAGCTCAGGGTTTACCCAAGCTCACCTTGGGCTAAAGTGGTGCATGCTCTGGACCTTGCCTTCCACTCCTCGGGCGCGTGAAAGATGACATAGGCCTTGTTCAGGCTCCAGGCCCCTGCAATATCCTGATTGCCTCCTCCCTGTTCCCTGCTCTCCTGCATGGTGGCCACTGTTTTCTTCTTGCCCTTTGGCATTAACCAGGCCTGTCCTGGTCTCCTTCCCTTTCTTCCCATCTTTGTTCATCTCTTAATCCTCTGTGCCCTGTCTAGGCTAGACCTGCAGTTCCTGTGAATATCAGCTCCCAGCTCTGTTGAGGCAGTGCCCTAGTGCCATCCTAGAGCCAGATGATATCACTTCTTGTCCAAGGAACAGTACAAGGTCAATCCAGAGCAAAAGAGGCTATGAAAATGCAGGGCAGTAAGACTGAGGAATCTAGAAAGGTGAGAAGGGCAAAGAGCCTGGGGCCGGGTGCAGTGGCACACGCCTGTAATCCCAGCACTTTAGGAGGCTAAGGCAGGAGGATCGTGAGTTCTAAAGCCAGCCTCAGCAATGGCGAGGTGCTAAGCAACTCAGTGAGACCCTATCTCTACATAAAACACAAAATAGGGCCAGGGATGTGGCTCAGAGGTAGAGTGCCCCTGAGTTCAAACCCTGGTACCAAAAAAAAAGAACCTGGGGAGCCCACGTGGAGCCATGCAGAGTGACTGATGGCTGGTTTCTCATTGTGGCAACAGGCTATGTCTAATTAAAGGTCCCAGAACAAAACAGTGTTGCTGTCCTGCTGCAGCCTCTCATTGTCTTACATTGAGGTTGTTACCAGCCACCCAGCTGGCCCCATCTCTAAACCCAACCCCAGCTCCCCACCCAGAATCTTCTTCAGAGATGAAAGAATTAATGAAAGAATATAGCTAAAAAGTTTGCAACATGCTGGATTACTTGAAAAACAATTTTTAGACCATTGATATCATATCTGTGGTTTATTTTACTTTTCAGTTTACTGAGAAAAGTTAAATTTTGATCTGTTGGCTTTAAAAAGGGATTGGTAGCTGGGTGTGGTGATAGAATCCCAGTGGCTTACACCTGTAATCCCAGTAGCTCAGGAGGCTGAAGCAGGAGGATTGCAAGTTTAAAGCCAGCCTCAGCAATTTAGTGAGGCCCTATGCAACTTAGCAAGACCCTGTTTCAAAATAAAACATAAAAAGGGCTAAGGAAGAGGCTCATTGGTTAAGTGACCCTGATATCAATCCCTGGTACCAAAAATTTTATAAAAAGGATTCAGGGTTAAATTTCAGGCTCATCCCTGCGTATTGACTACCTACCTTGTTCTAAACCAGGGCAAATAGATCTCAGAATGTGCTGACCCAGCTTCTATACCATGCCCGTGGTAAATAGCATTAATTGATTGTGGCTCAATTAAATGGCTTCTAAGTCCATTTACTTCAGAGAGCCAGGGATAACTGATCAGAGTCACCCGGGGGATACAAATCATGTCCCTGTTAGACATACCTGGGAGCTACAGTCTGGAAAGTAAAGCAGTGCCTCACTCACACTTGAGCAAGTGGCAGAGGGCCATGGCCTAGAACCCCAGCACCATTCACAGGGAACAAGCCACACCACACCATAGAGCCATATGTTCCTTTTTTAAAAATTTAATTTATTTATTTTATTTGTTCTTTTTAGATATATATTATATAAATATTTAAATACATTATCTAAATAGATTTTATTTATGTATTCTTTTTAGATATATATGACATACACACATGAAGTATAACTTATTCTAATTAGTATCTCATTCTTTTTTTATTCTATTTTTTTAATTTAATTTATTTATTCTACTTAAGTATACATGATAGCAGAATGCATTTTGATGCATTGTACATAGATGGAGCACAACTTTTCTCTGGTTGTATGTGATGTAGAATCACATCATAAATGCACTCATATATGAAGCAAGGGCTGTGATGTCCATCTCATTCCACCATCTTTCCTGCCCCCATACCTCTTCCCCCCTCCCTCCCCTTTGACCAAAATTCCTCCATTCTTCCCGTGTCCCCTCCCTCATTATGGATCAGCATCCACTTATCAGAGAGAACATTCAGCATTTGGTTTTTTGGGATTGGCTTACTTCACTTAGCATGATATTCTCCAGCTCCATCCATTTACCTGCAAATGCCATAATTTTATTCTCTCTTATTGCTGAATAATATTCTATTTTGTATATATACCACAGTTTCTTTGTCCATTCATCTATTGAAGGGCATCTAGGTTGGTCCCACAGTTTAGCTATTGTGAATTGAGCTGCTATAAACATGGAAGTGGCTGTGTCACTGTAATATGCTGTTTTAAGCCCTTTGGGTATAGACGGAGGAGTGGGAAAGCTGGGTCAAATGGTGGTTCCATTCCAAGTTTTCTAAGGAATCTCCATACTGCTTTCCAGATTGGTTGTATCAATTTGCAGTCCCACCAGCAATGTATGGGCGTGACCTCCTCCCACATCCTCACCAACACTTATTGTTGTTTGTATTCTTGATAATTGCCATGCTGACTGGCGTGAGATGAAATCTTAGTTTTGATTTGTATTTCTCTAATTACTATAGATATTGTACATTTTTTCATATGTCTTCTGAGAAGTGTCTGTTCAGCTCTTTAGCACATTTATTGATTGAGTTATTTGTTTTTTTTGGTGTTAAGTTTTTTGAGTTCTCTCTTTTTTTTTTTTTTTTTGGTACTGAGGATTGAACTCAGGGGTATTCAACCACTGAGCCACATCCCCAGCACCATTTTGTGTTTAATGTAGAGACAGGGTCACACAGAGTTGCTTAGTGTCTCATCACTGCTGAGGCTGGCTTTGAACTCGAGATTCTCCTGTCTCAGCCTCCCAAAGTCCTGGGATTACAGGTGTGTGTCATTGCGCCCGGATGTTTTATGAGTTCTTTATATATCCTGGAGATTAGTGTTCTATCAGATGTGTGTGTGGGAAAAATTTATTCCTAGAATGTAGGCTCTCTGTTGATTTCATTGATTGTTTCTTTTGCTGAGAAGCTTTTTAGTTTGAATCCATCCCATTTATTGATTCTTGATTTTACTTCTTGTGCTATTGGAGTCTTGTTAAGGAAGTAAGGTCCTAAAGCTGACATGATGAAGATTTGGGCCTACTCTCTCTTCTATTAGGCGTAGAGTCTCTGGTCTAATTCCTAGGTCCTTGATCCACTTTGAGTTGGTACCAGGGATTGAACTCAGGGGCCCTTGACCACTGAGGCACATCCCCAACCCTATTTTGTGTTTTTATTTAGAGACAGTATCTCACTGAGTTGCTTAGCACCTCACCATTGCTGAGGCTGGCTTTGAACTCACAATTCTCCTGTCTCAGCCTCCCAAAGTGCTGGGATTGCAGGTGTGTGCCACCACACCCAGCTAGGATCCCATTCTTATGGTTGTACATAATGCAGAATTACACTGGTTGTGTATTCCTATATGAACATAGGAAAGTTATGTCCAATTCATACTTCTGTCTTTCCTATTCCTGTCCCTCCTCCCTTCCCTTCATTCCTCTTTGTCTAATCCAATGACATATGTTCCTTTTGAATGTCATGATCAGAAGGACTGAGCTGTAACTCCATTCAATTGGCAGTGGAACTGCTAAGGCCATGCTCTCCCCAGTAACACTGTGAATCCAGTGAGAATTCTCCACTGGAGGAACCATCAAGAGCTGGTGGCAGGGATAGTTAGCTCGTGCAAGCCCTTTCTGAAGCCCACACTGTTGGCACAGCTGGTACAAGTTCTTGGGTCTCCCTCCCATGGTACTACTACTAGCCTGGTAGGTCAAATTACTATAATTGCTTAACCTGCCACTATTTTCCTTTCTCCCTCTTCACTGCACAGATGGGACACAGCCGGACAGGAGAAGTTCAAGTGCATTGCATCTGCCTACTACCGAGGTGCCCAGGGTGAGCAGTTTTACAAGGGTGGAGCCCTCAGCCATATAGGGCCTCCCTGCTGGGCTCTACAACAAGAAATCCAGGTTCTTTGTACAGGCCACTGAGAAAACACTCCAGCCAGTGCTTGGGGGTGAGGAAGCTGCCTTCAAGGAAGGGCCTTGGCTAGCTTTGGCAATGATGCTTTTTAGGGAGCCTGTGATGGTAAGTGCTGGCTATCTCAGCTTGTTTTCAGCTCAGGAAGGGATGTTCTTGTCCAGGGGTCCCAGAAAAGAGGGCAGCATCAGACTCCGGAGTAGGTAGGGAGAGCCTTGTCCTGCTTCTTAGGAAAGGGCTAGGCCAAAGAAAAAGAATGAAAGGGAGACTTTAACAGGAATGGCAGGTCCTAAGTGGGGGCCAGCAGCATTGGGCAGTGCTCACTATCAGCAAAGGCAGCAGCATAAGCTTTTCATGCCAACTTTAGCTTCCCAGGAAATAGATAGAAATGGATTTCAGTGAGAGGTATAGGAACTGTGAAAAGGATACCAAACAAGACTCAAAGTATAAGTTACAATTAGGCCTATTTAGTAGTGGTGAAAGAATCTAGACGTTTTATTCCGGTTTGAAAGAAGCAAAAACAGAAGCAAATCATGAGCACCTCAGCTTAGGGTTAGAGCTATAGCTTGGCCATGTCAGTTGTGGTCTCCTGCAACCTTTACCTCCCAGATCTCTCTTCCCTGGGGGACGCTGCCTCCCTGGGGCTAGAGGTATGAGGCACCTGGCACAGATTTGCAACATCCAGGCTGCCATCATCGCCATCATCAATATCCTCCTTTTCTCTGTTCTCCTCTGCCTTGGGAAGGCCAGGTCCCTTCTGCAGCCATCAGCCAAGGTGCAGGGGCATCCCCTGTTCAGCTTGTTCACACCCCAAGAGGTGGGCAGTAGAGAACAGATATTTGCCTGGAATGTCCTCCACATGGGCTTCCCCTCAGGAACCACCTCAACACCATGGGCCTAGGGCAGTACCAATACAAGAGGAACTGATAGCAGGGTTGCATCTCCCAGTTTTCTGCCCATCTGACTCCTCAGAAGTTGTTTTTCTTAATCTGGTTGTTGCTAATCATCATCATAGCCATAGCTGCCATTGGGTGAAACTGTGCCCCTGATCAGGCTCTAAACTAATAGTTTTTCAAAATAGCTGCCCTCATTTACCCTCACAGCATCCCTGAGAGCTAGAGGTATCATTCTCACCATTTTACAGATGGGGAAACTGAGGCACTTAGCCATTAAGACACTTGCCCAGGCTCTCTTTGTGGGGGACGTATGCAAGGGCATGCCACAAGATGGCGCCGAGCTACCAGCTCAGGCCTGACCACGCTGCCCTGAGAGAGCCACATCACCTTACCCTTATTGGCTGACCTCTGCTTCTGTGCTCGTGGACAGTGCAAGATCCCCTAATTAAGTGCCTCTATACTGCTACACGTGGACATTCCACTTCCGCACTCTTAGCTTAGAAACAGGACACCACTACCCCTCCCCTATATAAGCCTGTATCTCCCCTCAATAAATCAGTTCCTGCATTTGAGACAGAACTCTCCGGCTCAAGCGTGGTAATTGCGTGCCAGACGACTTTACCTTTCTCAGCTCGTCTTGTCAGGGACTCCCGGGGATCCCCTCCTCCCTGCTGGTCGAGGGGGGAGACCCGATACCCAGCTGGGGGGACCCCGACACTCTTTTTTTTTTTTTTTTTTTTGTTACTGGGGATTGAACACAGGGGCACTCGACCACTGAGCCACATCCCCAGCCCTATTTTGTGTTTTATGTAGAGACAGGGTCTCACTGAGTTGCTTAGTGCCTCACCATTGCTGAGGCTGGCTTTGAACTCGCAGTTCTCCTGTCTCAGCCTCCCAAAGTGCTGGGATAACAGGTGTGCACCACCGCGCCCAGCTTCAGGCTCCCTTCTCCATAGTGGCAGAGGGTATCTGATGCCAAGGCCACATGCTCCTGCCCTCTCATCCTACCTCCTTGGATTCCTCCCTGAGGCTGTGCTGCTGGGCATAGGTAGGAGGAGGGCAGTAGGAGGGCAGATCCTGGGGGGCAGCCATAGGGAATTTCCTCCCCAGCCTCCACTTTGGGGTTCAGGACTGAGTGCCAAAGGCTACCTTGGCAGTTTCTCAGGATCCAGAGAAGTGCCTGAGAGGAGCCCCCTTTTTCATACTTCATTGGCCTCACTTGTCACTGATTGGCTATTGACTTTTCCCTATGTCTCTAGTGATCATCACAGCCTTTGACCTCACTGATGTACAGACTCTGGAGCATACCAGGCAAGTAATCCTGGACCCTGTGAATCCTTCAGGCCACCTGGGTTCAGGAACCTGCCTGGAAGAACTCCCTAAGCCTGACCACTAGGACCCCCCACAATGGATTCAAGTGACTGGGCTCACTTGTCAGAACCAATTGCCAATAGGCCACCTACTGTCCAGTTGCCTCCTTATCCCTCAAGTTCTGTCCTCATCTGCTACTCACGGGTATATGACCAATGCAATTTCACCTCGACTCATGCTCCAAAGGGCCCACACTTGTTTAATACCCTGCTGTCAGGCTGGAGATATAACTCAGTGATAGAGCACTTGACCAACATCCATGAGACCCTGGGTTCAGTTCCCACCCCTCTCCCCCCAAATGCTCTACCACTCTGCTATAACATCTTGAAAGTTCTAATAATTTATGAATGAGGGGTCCTATATGTTCACTTTGATGTAGGCCCTGATAATTTCAGAGCCAGCCCTGTCTTGAAGGAACATGAATTTGGTACTTGTTGTCTTAGAAGAAACACGGGCAATATGACCAATTCCAGGAGGCCATCCTGCTTCTGCCACGAACTAAAGCCCCCTCACCCTGCATTTGTCTGGAGACATTCACACCCAGAAACCTCCAAACCATGTGAGGGAGGCAGGAGTGCATTCTAGTTGATAAAGTGCAGGACTCACCCAAGCTCTCAGAGGATGAGGATGGGCTCTTCATCTCCCTGGGACTAGTGCTTTTGTATTGTCAATCCCCTCTGGTCCTACAAAGGTCTTTCTGGCTATAGGACTAGCATCCCCACTTAACCAGTGTGGGCCAAAGCACCCTCTCTGTACCTTCCATCTCAGTGCTTCCAGTCCTGAAGAGGAGTCATAGCTCAACCATGTCCCCTGGTCCTCAAGACCTGAATGGGTAGGTGGCATCTGTCTTCTCTCTGTACATTCCAGGCAATGGCTGGAGGATGCACTAAGGGAGAATGAGGCAGGTTCCTGCTTCATCTTCCTCGTGGGAACAAAGAAGGACCTTCTGGTAAGCAGAGCAGAGCTGGAAGCCTCAGGAAAATGCCTACACATTCAGCTGAAGTTTGAGGAGTGGTGGGTGACACTGACATACAGAACACTGGAATTCAAAGATAGCAGGCCTTGGAGCTGAAAGTCAGGGGAACTCAAGTTCCCTGTACTGTCTCCTAAGAGAGGGACAACCAGCACTCAGATTTGCCTGGGACCACTAAGGTGTCATCCCTGGGCAAGCAGCATCTCTGTACTTGGGCTGCCTTACCTTCCCTGGGTGATGGGGAGGGAGGTGGCACAATGAAAGGGAACAGCTGCCTACCTTTAGGGACATTCCTATAGAAGGGCTATGGTACTGAGTCAGTGAATACTGCTTCTTCCAGTCAGGGGCAGCATGTGAGCAGACTGAACTGGAGGCTGTGCACCTGGCCAATGAGATGCAGGCCGAGTACTGGTCAGTGTCATCCAAGACTGGTGAGTGGGACAAGGGGCCATCATCGTGGTGGGAGCATGGGCTGTTGTGGGGCCAGTCCTGCAGGACCTGCTGTGTCACAGAGGTTTCTGCCTTTTCTTCTGCATCTCTGACCGTGCTGATATTACAGCACAGCTATACAGGTGACTGGCATCACCTTCCATTGCCTGAGAGAAGTCTCTTCCTCTCTAGAATGACACTGGAAGGCCTATGTCATGAGTGGGAGGAACAGCAACCTCTGGCCCTTGCCTTACCAGTGTGTTTTTTAACACAGTCCCCATAGCTACCCACATGTGGTCTGACCCTGGCCATGCTGGGTCCCCCAGACCCAGGCAAGATGCCCAACATTTCCTGGCCTTAAATCTCCTCAGCCAGGAAGTAGAGTCATGCTATCCATCTCATTTACTTTAAAATGAAATAATATGTTTTACATTACAAAAGCCATATGTATTTATTGAAGAAAAATTAGGAAATGCTTCTCCAAGCAAAGAGCAAACTTTGAAAACTGGTATTTGGGGAGATTAAATGCGTGGCACACAGTAGACCCCAGAGGTTTTCACGACTTAGGATTTGGGTCCAGTAGTCCTTTCCCTGGCTGAGCAAGGACAGTGGACATCTGGCCCTAGACTGAGTAAGAGCCGAGGGTGGAAGTACCATCATTGGCCCACCACAAACACACTGTACCCCAGTACTGTCCCTTCTGCTCTGTGAGGACCTACCCTCCTTTATCAGAGTAAGTAACATCAGGTTTACTGAGATCTCACTATGGGCCAAGCAGGACTGCCCTGTGCTGTTGTGTAGGTTGTGAGCTGCACAAGGGCAGTGTTCCTATTGGCTAGTCTGCTTCCTGATGGGCAGTTTTGCCTCCACCTGGAAGAGTACACACAAAGGCTCCTCGTGAGGGCCAGCAGCATATGGAAAGTTACAGGAGAGCAGTCAAGGTCTATCCTGAGCTCTGCCTGTGCCAGCACCTGGCCCATAGCAGGTGCTCAGTAGCAATTGATTAGAAGAGTAGATGCTAGGGAATGAAGGCCTGCAGGTCTGAGGAAGTGGCCTAGGCAGGCAGCTGGGTCAGGGATGGAGGCTGGAGCCAGGTGGGAAGCCCAGCTGGGGGACCTTGCCCCCAGTACTGTGTGCTTCCACATGGGTGGTGGGGCTGTGTTCATGTAGTCACCATTACTGTCAGAGGTGCTCTAGAAAGGGCCATGTGCTGGCCTAAGAGTGAGCTGCCCTGGCTCCTATACCCAGGTACATTGTGGGGTCAGCCGGGGTCACACAGCTGTCTTGTGGGCCTCCAGGAGAGAACGTGAAGGCATTTTTCAGCCGTGTTGCTGCCCTAGCATTCGAGCAGTCAGTACTGCAGGATCTTGAGAAGAGAAACAGCACTCAGCCCCAGGTTGGCGATGGAGACCTCATCCGTACGTACAGGCATGACTGAACAGGGTTGGGGAGCAGGCGGAAGGCCAAACATCTATATCCACTGTCCTCCCATCACCCAAGACCTTGCTGTTTCCTTAACTTGTGGCCCTCTATGGTCCTCTTTGGACCTTCTTCTCTGGGTTGTTGCTCCAGTCTCAGACCTGTAGCCTCCCTAACCCTGCCTTCCAGCTCAGACACCTTCTGTGGCCCCTCCTGTCCTCTAGACAGCCCCCTGGGGCTTTGCTCTGGCTCTCCTAGTCTCTGCCTTTGCCCACTCTGTTCTACCACCCAGAGTGCCCCTGGGTTTCTGGGGGCTATGGCAGGTTAACCAAGCCTCAAACAACAGGCCTAGGAGATAAAGGACAGGGTTCTAGCTGTTACAGTGGGAGTGGCCCCTGCCCAGTGTTGGCTACAGGATGCTTTATTGATGTCAACTTACTTTCCCTCTCTCTACAGGAATGGAGGGGAGCTTGCCTGAGACCCAGGAGAACAAGAGGCCCTCCAGCCTGAGCTGCTGTTAGCTTGGGCCGGCATCAGAGGCCTCCATTCCTGTGTGCATGGGCAGCAGTTCCTGTGATGATGGAGAGATGACACAGAGCCTGAACTCTGCAGTATGTCTCCCATCGAGGTGTAGAGGGCCTTCATTCCCAAGGATCAGCCCATTTCTCTGGCAGGTCAGGAGCCACTGGCTGCCAGAGCACCCAACACTGCCTACCATGGGAGATCATGCCTGGCTGTGGGTACTTCAGGGATCTCCTAAAAAGGCCAGTCTCACCTTCAGGGCCATCAGAATGATAACTGTGGTCTTGAGAAGCCTCAGGACTGCAAACTCAGGATACTCCTGCATTGGCTTACATCCTTTACCCACAACCCACATCAACAGTCAACCCTGGCACTCTTTCCAAAGATCTTGGATGTGGCTTCAGAATCCTTCTCATTACAATGTTCCAGGTGACCAGAATTTGTCAAGGGGAAAACCTACTTGCCATCCCACCAGGGAGTTTTCTATTATCAATGGGACATAAAGTTCCAGGCCTTGGAGCTCCAGGCCTCACTGTGCATGTTCCTCGACCACAGACTTCCAGGTTCCTCGGGCAGCCCTGCTCCTCTCAAAGGCAATGGACAAGAAAGTCTCTCAGATTCCTCCCTGGTCCCTCTGAAATCCCCATGGTATGGTCCTATTCTCCAGGCCTTTGGGCAACAATGGACAGAACAAGCTGTTCACACCTCTAGCCCATCTAGAGAATGAATTTTCCTTGCCATGCTGTGAGATGAAGGACTGCATGGCCACCCCTTGGATAACCCACTCTGCATCCCCTGATCTTTACACTGCCCTGCTGTGGCACTCACGGTGCCCACTGTTGCCTTCCTACCTCTCTCTCCCATTTGCCGTATGTCTGCAAGACTTTTGTAATTTGTCCACTCATCTACAGAGGACTTGAGGCTCTCCAGAGTCTGGCATGTTTCTGACTCTACCATTTCCTCTTGCACACCCAGAGTAGGCAGGAACACCCCCAGCTCTCTGCCCAGAGGACCTGCCCTCCTCTGTGCCCCTCCTTTTGCTCCTCCACAGGCTTTTCCCTGACCCTCTTCACTGCTATTAACTTTCCCACCCTCCTCATACTCGTGGAGCTCTAGGTTTATGGCCACAGTCACAGGTCTGTCCTGAGCTCTGCCTGTGCCAGCACCTGGCCCATAGCAGGTGCTCGATAGCAATTGATTAGAAGAGTAGGTACTAGGGAATGAAGGCCTGGAGGTCTGAGGAAGTGGCCTAGGCAGGCTTTCCTTCTGCCCTTCTCCTGCCACAGGAAGGTGGGTACATCCAGCATCCCTATCTGCTTCTTGTAGATGGTGAGCATTTTGCAGGCAGCTGTGCTGGTCAATACCCTTCTCCTAGTACCTGGCACACTATATGTGCCCAATGAATGTTTATTGACTAATAACAGTTGCCAAACATCAAAATTATAATTAACAATGGCATGATTTTCTGTTCATTACCTCATTACCCTTTTTTCCATAGTTTCTCTCTCTCTCTACATATATATGATATGTAAAACATGTATCTTATATGTATATAAACACTTCTTTATATAAATTGCTTTTAAAGGAATTGTGTGCTTAGTGTAAACAAAAGCAAAACAGTACCAAGCATATAAAATACAGAGTGGAAGCCCCACCTCAGGTTGGTTGCACTCCTTAAGTGAGTCTGGATAACCGTTATTATGATTCCTTCTGGGCTGTGTTCTCTTGTGTGCAAACCATGTATGTTGGCTTGTTTTTTGTTTCTCCAGCATGACTTTGCATTGTCCTCCCTGCCTGGCAGGTTGCCTTCCTAATGGCCTGCCTGGAGCCCTCTCACTGTGCACACACACTGAGCTTCCTGTTCTTTCAGCAGCCAAATTTTCTTTGATGTGGACAGATCAAAGTTCATTTGACCAGCCCACAATTTGTGTCCAGGTTTTAGCTTTAACCAGTGGTGCTACAGTGACCATCCTTGTAGTTATAGCTTTGCACACTCCAGATTCCCAAAAGCAGTATTGCTGGGCCCTTCTCTGAACTGTGTTCCCTGACCTGGTCCACTAGATGTAGCTTGATGGGGGTAGGGGAGCACGCCATACTGGGGGTGCCTTAGGGTGGACCAAGTTTGCTGGGTACAGCAGAAAGCTTCACAGGATGAAAGTGGCTGGCCTACACGGGCTAGTTTTCTCAGCTTCCTCCTCTGGCCTCTTCAGGCCCCAATGGAAGAGGGGGCAATATGGTGTCCTACTGTTACCAGCTTCTGAGCTGGAAGCATACTGTCTCTTGCATACCCATACCTCCATAAATGGTCCTTTATTAAACTGCCCTTGTATTGCCCACTCTGGTGTGCCAACTGGTTCCTGTGGGCCCTGATGGACAGTAATGTTCTCTCCAATTTCAATATTTGGCCTGGGAGGACGGGAGACTAAGTTCACCAGAGAAATGAAATTAACACAGTATTGTCTTCATGTGTTTGTGCTACTACCACTGAATACCATAGACTGGCCAAATTCCTAGTAGTAGTAGTAGTAGTAGTAGTAGTAGTAGTAGTAGTAGTACTGGGGATTAAACCCAGGAGCACTTAATCACTGAGCCACATCCACAGCCCTTTTTATTTTGAGATAGGGTCTCAGGTCCTTGCTAAGTTGTTGAGTCCAGCCTTGAACTTACTATCCTCCTGCCTCAGCCTCCCAAGATGCTGGAATTACAGGCATGCACCACCATGCCTGGATAGACTGGGCAAATTCTAAACAATAGAAATTTATGTGGCCAATGGTTCTGCTGGCTGGGAAGTTTAAGAGCCATATAACATGGTAGACAGACAGGGGAGCATGTGCCAGCAGAGGCCAAGATGACTTCATGAGGCCTAAACACCTCTCATTAGGCAATATCTCCCAACAATGTTGCCCTGGGGATTAAGCTTCACAAGGAGATTTGGAGGGGATAATCAAACCATAGAAGCAGGCAAGGTGGAGCTCAGTGAGAGCACTTGCCTAGCATGCTTGAGGCCCTGGATTCTATCCCCAGCACTGCAAAACAGAACAGAATGCATCTTCTCTGTCAATCACTTCAGTGTGGTTTTCCTCTTTGATACAAAGACATTCTCTTCCAACATCTCAGTATTTAGCTGGGCATGGTGGCACATGCCTGTAATCCCAGCAGCTCAGGAGGCTAAGGCAGGAGGATTACAAATTCAAAGCCAGTCTTTAGCAATTTAGTGAGGCCCTAAACAACTCAGCAAGACCCTGTCTCTAAATAAAATATTGTTAAAAAGAGCTCGGGATGTGGCTTGGTGGTTAAGTCCCCCTGGGTTCAATCCCTAGTACCAATAAATAAATAAATAAATAAAATCTCAATATTTAACAGTAAATTTCTGGGGCAGAGACAGTCTCTGTGAACCTAGTCCTGCAAACCTGGGCAAGCAGTCCCCTGTGTCCATGGCACAATAAGGACTATATCCAAGTGCTTCAGAGATGTCTTTCCTCTTCCCTGGTTCCCCTGGCGTCTTCCCTTCTCACCATCTGTCCTCTATCCATCCTTCCATTCTTTGTCTCTTCTGCTAGAGACTCCTTCCTGTCCCCATCTAACAGATGAGAAGTTTGAGCATCTTCATATTCCTGGTCTCTCCTCCACCTCTGCCCCCCACACATTGGGGTCGATCCCAGTAGCAATGACACTCCAGGTCGCCTTACCTTGGAGCTCTGTGTCCTTTACACGTGTATACCCTAGTCGAGTATTCCTAGTGCCCTGTTGCCCAAGATTGTGATCATAAAGGGATTTATTTGCATGGTCCAACCATACCCAGCTCTCCCCAGGATTCCCTTCCTGAACCTTCCCACCTCATAGCTTGCCCCCGTGCCTCCAGTGTTAGACAGTCCTCCGCCAGACCCACAGCCATGGTGACACAGGCTCCACAGTGACTTGAGCAGAGCTCTGTCTCCCTCAGTCTTATGACTTGGCTGCCTCTGGCACACCTTTTTCCCAGCTCCGCTGGAGGCTACAGGGATTGTTCCAACTTAAGCCTGTAGGATGGGATAGAGACTATCTCCAGAAGAACTTCTCTCTCCAGAGAGTCCCAGGGTATTTTTTACTTCAGGAGATCTAAGGTCATCTAAGATAACCTTAGATAGCCACAGAGGCGGCAGAAGATTGGTTAAAACTGCATGGTTAGCCAGGCAGTGGTGCACAATTATAATTCCAGCAATGCTGGAGGCTGAGGCAGGATTACAAATTCAAGACCAGCCTCAGTAACTTAGCAAGACCCTAAGCAACTTAGTGAGACCCTGTATCAAAATTTAAAAAAAGGGCTGCGGCTGTAGCTCAGCGGTAGAGCTCTTGCCTCGCATGCATGAGGCACTGGGTTCTATCCTTAGCACCGCATACAAATAAATAAATAAAGATATCGTGTCCGGGCTGGGGTTGTAGCTCAGTGGTAGAGCACTTGCCTCGCATGCGTGAGGCCCTGGGTTTGATCCTCAGCACCACATACAAAGCAATAAAATAAAGACATTGTGTCCATCTACAACTAAAAAAAATTAAAAAAATAAATAAAAATAAAATTTAAAAAAGGAGCTGGGTATGTAGGTCAGTAATAAAGCACTCCTGGGTTCAATCTCCAGTACCAAAATCAATTAATTAATCACATGGTCACATGTTCATTCTTACTCGTTAATAAGTTCCTAGTGCTCCCTTTCCAGCCTGGTCCTCTGCATTCTTCCATTTACTCTTCCGAGGGCCCACACATGGGATGCCAGCACAGACCCACTTCAGAGTGTAGGGAGGAATATGACTGGGGCTATGCAGGCCCAGCTGGACCAGAAGGCAGCTCAGTCCAACTCTCACAGCCTTGAGCCCCTGGAGACACTGGTAAGGAATTCTAGGCCTGCAGAACTGTAGATAGCACTTGGTAATAGAAGAAGTCCAGAGCAGGGATGAGAAAAGGCCTGTGGGGAGAGAGCTCTAAAGAAGAAACATGTAGGGCTGGGATTGTAGCTCAGTGGTAGAGCGCTTGCCTCGCATGTGTGAGGCCCTGGGTTCGATCCTCAGCACCACATACAAAGCAATAAAATAAAGACATTGTGTTCATCTACAACTAAAAAAAAAAAAATCTTAAAAAAAAAAAAGAAGAAGAAGAAGAAACATGTAGCTCAGAAAGGGGCCCCTTCTCTTTGGGGCAAGAAGACAGTTTGGGTGGGCCCTGGACTCTGCCCAAGAAGCCCAAGGCTTTGGGCACTGTCCTGAGATAGGACCCCCTCCCAGCAGCTCCCAGCGCTCCTCTGCCATCTGCTGTGGCGTCCCCATGTCATATCCCATATGTCATCCTTCCCCTGAGGGAAGTTGATGGACAGATGGGAAGTGTAGCTGTCATATCACCTCCTTCCAGGCAGTGTGAATTCTACCTGGCCTCCTCCCCCTCTTCCTGATGTCTCCTTGCCATTTAGGGACACCAGCCATCAGTCTGAACCTCTGGCCCCAGCAGGTGCAAAGCTTCTGTCCCTGAACTGCCGTAGGCAGGCCTTTCATTCAGCTTGCCTACCACCAGTTTTCAGGACACAGAGTGGATGGTCTAGACAGGGCAATGCAGGCCTGGGTCTTCCTCTTCTTTCCACAGGTGAGAAGCACCTTCGGCCTGATAGTGTTCTGGGCCGCTGACAACTGGAAGTCATAGCCTGGACTACTGGCCACGCCTTCAGAAACAAGCTCATCTCATCATGGCCCTTCTCTCCCTGCAAAGGCTAGAAATAGCAGTCAGGAGATTCTACTGGGATTGCACTGGCTGCAGAGGCCTCATCAATAATTGATTCTGCAGAAGCAGATGGAGTAAGTGCTGACAAGAGGCCTCAAAACCCTAGGCCCCAAGCCTGGGAGGAAGAGCCCACACCCTCATTCAGTCATAACCCTGGCTAGCAGCTCCACCAAAAGCTCATTTCTCATTTAGCAAAGATGTCCTACAGAGATTCCTCCTCCTTACTCTGGGTCAGGGGTCAGTGAGCCTGGGAGAGGTGCCCCAGCCAAGCACTTTCTAGCACAATACAAGCTAGCACGGTTAGAGGACAGCTGTATTGATGATCTCCATTTTCTGATCTTGCCCTTGGGTCCCTGGGGCTGATAGATGACAGATGATGGATGGGGTGGTCATGTGACCACATCCCACTTGAAAGGTGCCCTCCTCCAGCCTCCAGCTTTGATGGAGATGGCGTTTCAGACAGGACAGGGAAGCAGTAAGAAAGGTGCAGAGTTTTTAGCTGACCTCAAGTTGGTCTTACAGCAGAAAACCCTGCCATTTTTTAATACCCCATCTGATCATCCACCTATTGGCACAATGGTCAAGAGCACTGATTTGGGACTCAGGCAGGCTTGGCTCAAGTCTAGGCCCCCAATTTACTGTTGTATGAGGGGGTAACTACCCCTCTCTGAGTTCCTTCCCCTGCCCCTTGCTGGAATGATGGTTATGAGGGTGGAAAGAATTCATATCTGTGGAAGCTCTGGCCCCAGGCCGGGCACCTGACAAGGCCTAGTTACACAATAGCACTGAAGACTATGAGACCATCACAGGCAGAGCTGCTGCACCTAACTATATGGCACCTTTGGGTGAATTTTTCAAAGGCACTTGTGAAATTTCTCAAAAGCAAAACATAAAATTGCCATATGACCAGAGATTCCATTCTTAGAAATGTTCCCAAAAGAATTAAAAACAGGAGCTGAGTGTAGTGGTGCGGGCCTTGTAAACCTATCTACTCCAGAGGCTGAGGCAGGAGGATCACAAGTTTGGGGCCAGCCTCCACAACTTAGGAAGACTGTCTCAAATGTAAAAAAACAAGAGGTAGGGGTTGTGCTAGGAATGTAGCTCAGTGGTAGTGCGCCCCTAGGTTCAATCTCCAGTACTAGAAAAAAAGTGCTAGAACTCAAAGAAGTACACTGTCTTTAGTCTGTTTGTACTGTTACAACAAAGTACCATAATTTGAGTGGCTTATAAACAACAGAAGTCCATCCTTCCTTTCTTGCTTCCTTCCTTCATTGCTGGGGATCAAACCCAGGGCCTCATACATGCTAGGCAAATGCTCTACTATGAATTATTCCTCCAACTCAAAAGCTTCTCACAGTTTTGGAAGCTAGAAGTTCAAGACCAAAGTACCAGCATAATTGGGTTCTGATGAAGGTTCTCTTCCAAGCAATAGACTGTGAACTTCTCATTATATACTTACATGACAGAAAGACAGCAGGAGTTTCTCTGAGGTTCCTTTTATAAAGATACTAACCCCATCCATGGAGATCCCTTCTTATGACCTAATCACTTCCTGGTCCCTCACCTCCCAATACCATCGTATTGTGGGTTAAGATTTCAACATGGGCCTGGATGGGATGGTGCATGCCTATAATCCCAGCTACTTGGGAGGCCAAGGCAGGAGGTTCACAACTTGAAGACTAGCCTGGGGAACATAGCAAGACCCTGCCTGAAAATAAAATCTAAAAAGATAGAGTTGCTGAGGATGTAGTTCAGAGGTAGAATGCTACAGGATTTGATCTCTAGTACAAAAAAATGATTCCAACATATGAATTTTAGGGGAAGACTTGGGCATAGCTTAGTGGTAGAGTGCTTGCCTAACAAGTGTGAGGTCCTGGGTTTGATTCTCAGCACATTAAAGAAAAAAAAAGGCAGGGATGGAAATTGAGGGAAAACATCACTAAAAATCCTATCTCCTTGTCCCATTTTACTTTGAAATTTAAAAACATGACATATATTGGGGGTGATGGAAATGTTTTTTATTTAATTGTGGTGATGGTTTCACAGTGTATACAGATGTCAAAGCTCATCAAATTGTACCCTTTAAACAGGCAGTTTATTGCATGTCAATTATACTGCAATAAAGCTGTAAAAATAAAAACAAAACCAATATCTATTGTTTTTTTAATTACCAAAGATAAACATTTTCATTATGAAGAATTCAGAGGGCTGGGGATGTGGCTCAGTGGTAGAGTGCTTGCTTCCCATGTGTGGGGCACTGGGTTCAATCCTAAGCACCACATAAAATAAATAAAAATAGAAGTATTGTGTCCATCTACAACTAAAAAAAATATTTTCGAAAAGGAATTCACAAAGGCAAAATGAGGAAGAAAATGAATGTCACTCACTGCTCAGGAACAGCTATGAAGCCCTTAGTGAAGCCCTTCTGCTTGTTGAATCCCACAAAAGTGCTTGGGGTCCATTTAGCCTACAGCTTATGTAGTTGAAATCCAGGGCCACACCTTTGCTCTGCTGGCAAAATGATAGTGCCAGATCCAGCCAGGGTCCTTTTACTAGAGGGTATAGCAGCTATTGCCACAGGAGCTCTGCTCTCCTCACTGAGTCTACCCACCTCTGACTCCTAGGTCCCTATCTCCTTCATGGTCAAACTCTTTGCAGTCTCTCTGCCTCTTTTTCTCTTCTAGTCCAGCCTGTCCCTTCCCCACCCTGTCCCTTGTAGGCAGGAAGAAAGTCTTTGGCACCCATGGCTCCAAACACCTGCTAATCACTGGTAATAGTTCAATTTCTATCTATGGTCTTGTCTTGAATGCTCCTTGGTGCTAAAGACTCACTATGTCTGCTTAACACCTTGAATGGGTGATATGCACCTGAAGCCTCACATGGGAAACCTGCTTGCAGTCAGTGTCCCACTGTCAGACCCATGGCTGGTCCTCTCTTATTCCCCATACCCAATTTTTCTGCAAGTCCTATGAGTTCTACTTCCAGAATGGTCCTGGAGTCCAATACATTCTCTCCATCACATTGCTTCCATCCTAGTCTGAATCATCCACATATCCCACCTGGACAGTTGCCACAGATCTGGATGTTCACCCTGCTTCTACCTCCAACCCCTCCAACTCTACCCATCAAATGCTGGCAATTCACACTTTGCTTACTGTGCTGTCCAATATGACAGCCACCATGGTACTTAAATCTAAAATCATTAAAGTTAAACTAAAAATTCATTTCTTCAGTAGCTGAAGCTGCATTTAAAGTGCCAGCAATCCTATGGGGAAGTAGCTGTTGTGTTGTTCAGTGAAGTTTATAGAACATGCCCATTGTGGTGGAAAGTTCCATTGGACAGTGCAGGCTTAGACCTTTTAGTGCACTTTGAATGAAACCTAAACTTCTTTTGTTTTTGTTTTTCTGTTTATTTTTGGTACCGAGGATGGAACTCAGGGGTACTCGACCACTGAGCCACATCCCCAGGACTATTTTTTTGTGTTTTTTGTAGAGACAGGGTCTCACTGAGTTGCTTAGTGCCTCGCCATTGCTGAGGCTGGCTTTGAACTCGCGATTCTCCTGTCTCAGCCTCCCAAGTGCTTGGACTACAGGTGTGCACCACCGCGCCTGGCTATGAAACCTAAACTTCTTACAGGCATAGAAGGCTCTGCCTCATCCTCTGATCTCAATTTCTACAGTCCAAACCAGTCTCATCTCCCAACCCAGCTGTTCCTCAAACATACCCACAACTTTGAAGTCTCCTTGTCTTTGCATATCTATTCCTTGTTGGTAACACCAACTCAGGAAAGCCTTCCCCAAACCTCTGCCTCCTACTGGATTCCCTCCCAAGGGCACACATCTCTGCCAGGACCCAGCTCTTACCACCTTATCATTTACACACACCCACACAGTGCTTCTCTCTAGGCTGTGCTCTCCTCTGAACCACACACATATTCATTTGACCAGTACTGGCTGAGCATTGATTACATGCTGAGCACTTGGAGACACAGAGGAATAAGATAAATGGTCTGTATTCCTGCAGAGTTTAGATCTCGCTGGGACAGAACCAAATGGGAAGTTACAGAGTTTTATGTATGCCTAGACTCCATCTTTCTCCTCACTCCTTCTCCCTAGGGAGGGATGGTTGATAAGAAAGCTCTGCAGGGAAAGAAAGAAAATTCTTCAAAACAGGACCAGAGAGACTCAGGTGGGAGCACTTTCAGGAAAGTGCCAAGGACAAAGGAGTCTTTTTAGGGCCAAAACAGGCTATCTCACAAGAAAGCCACTATCTGGATGTGTCCTTGTACTTGACAAGTCATTTGCTATGGTAACAGAATGGAGCATGCCTTCAGAGTTTCTGAAGTGTGTTTGCTCATTTATAAAATATTAAAATCCAGGTGCACTGGCACATACCTGCGGTTCTAGATACTTAGGAAGCTGAGGTAGGAGGCTCACTTGAGCCCAGGAGTTCAAGGCCAGCGTGGGCCACACAGGAGGACCTCATCTCAAATAAATGAACCAATGAATGAATCAATGAATGAATGAATAAACAAATAAATAAGTAAAATATTAATGTGAACCTAAGTTGGAGGCTGTGAACCGATAAAGAAATATCTTATTGATAGATAAAGCCCCCTCCACCAAAGTACCCTTTTCCCTCCAGGCATTTAATGATAATGCGGGCCCTGTTGAGCACCCATTTCCTTCTGGAAACCGGGAGGCCCATTCTTCAAGGGGAAAAAAGCACTTAGTCCTTTGGGGATTCTTTTTGCTGATGATCAGGGAATGGGGTTCTAGAGGCCTGGGTTCTCATCTTCCCTGGCCCACTCCCTGGGTAACTTGAGCAGATCATTTGGAGAAAGCAGTTAATGTTGATCATGACCTTCTGAGATCAGGATGATGATGATGATAGCGATGATATGTGGTGCTGGGAATCGAACCCAGGGCCTTGCATGATAGGCAAGTGCTCTACATCCCCAGCCTGAATCAGGATTCATTATATCCATTTTAAAGGAGAAGCTACTGAGGATAGAACCCTGCTAAGTATTATTGCACAGCTGGAATTCCTGCACATCTCTGTTCCACTGGCCTCAAGGTCAGGGTGCCACCAGCATCTCAGTTACCTCACCAGCAAAAAAGGGCTGTTTACAGTCTGCTGGGTCTGAGGAACAAGCAGTTCAGGAGACTGGAGAAGCCTGAAGGGGGCAGCAGTGAGCCATACAGCATCCTTTCAGCTTTCCAGCCTGGCCCTAAGGGTTCTCTAGCTGCATCAACATCAAGAGGCAAGGATAGATAAAACCCCACCTGCCATGTATCTGGCCATTTTGTATGTCCCATCCAGGCACTTTACACATGGTGCACAATACTTTGCAAATGAAGACAAAAGTGAGCCCAGAGAAGTGAAGGGAATTACTGAAGTCACACAGCCTAGAGTCACAGAAACCTGAATTGGAGCCAGGCCTGGCTTCTAGCTTCTAGTTCTGGGTTCTATTTCTCTAGGCTGGATGTCAGGGCATCTGCTTTCAGTGGTACTGGAACTGGAAGGAAGGCATGATAATTCCTTACATCAGTGCAGGAACAACTTTTGGAGGCAAATGTTCTTGTTCTCATTTCAATGCCCAGGAAACTGAGGCACAGAGGGAGAGGCCGTCAGGACTCAAATCTAGTTCTTTGATTGGCAAATTCTGTTTCCTTTTCCCCTCATCAAGTAGACTGGTTTGGCTATTTTCAATCATACTCATCAGACTGCTTACAGAAAGTGCACTCTGCTGTGTGTCTCAGCTCTCTGGGTTTGCCTGGGGAATCATTAAAGATTTCATTTCACAACCTGCTCTGCGCTGTCCTATCTTCCACTCAGTCCTGCTGGTCAAGATGGAGGCTGGTGACCCCTTTAGAGAGAGTCTAATAAGGTAGGTCCTGAATCAGGCAGACTCCAGAAAGAGTACTTTGGCCATCTGGAGCTCAGAAGCCAAGGGACAAATGCACAGCCCAGGACACAGGAATAGAGATGTGTTGTTGAGTGACTTGGGGGAAAAATTCTTATTTATCATCCAGTACAAAGGTGTCTGTGACAATTCTCTGCGGTTATTGTTGCTTTATCACTCCTGTCCACAACACTAGAGACTTGGGAACACAGGCAATGCGACATGGTGACCCAGTCTGACGCTGACTCTCACCGGGGGACCTTTCCTGTCTAGCCCCTTTCTGGATTGGGCCTCGCTGGGTGTTCCTAACACAGGTGAGTGGCTGGGCTGTAGGAAAATGAAGAACCACGTGTTCCTGGTACAGGTGTGCAGAACTGTCCGAATCGGAAGGGTCTTTTTGAACCCGTATCTGTCCTTTTTATGCGACACCCCTGAACTAAGAGTAGGACAACCGGCTTCAACGCCGCCATAACCTCAGTTTTCCCAAGTGCGCAGGGATCGAGGGAGAGGAGAGGCTCGATGGGGAAGTGGCCTTGCGGGACCCCAGCCGAGAGCCTGCGGCGCGGTCCCTTTAAGAGGCGAGCCCTGCTCCATCAGCCGCGCCCCGCCACCGCCCCCTGGCCCTCCCCTTCCTGCGGCGCCGAGTGCGGGCCGGGTTGGAGTGCGGAGAGAGCTGGCCGGGTGGAGCGCTTCGCCCACGGAGGAGGCGGCGGCGGCTGTGGTGCGGGATCGCTCGGGAGCAAGAAAAGAGAAGCGCGGGAGCAGTGTGCATGGGCTAGGGGCTGCTGAGCCGAGCAGAGCCGAGGGCCGCGCCCATCCCGCGTCGGCCGCAGCAACCCCGCGCCAAGGCGCCCCGCACACAATAGCGGCGCGCGCAACCCCGCGCCCTTCCCCCGCCCGCGCGCGCCCCGCCCCCACGCGCGCGTCCCGCCCCGTGCTACCCGCGGTCCCGGGCAGTCGAGCCTCCCGCCTCACCTGCCGCCCCGGAGGGGGCGGGCATTGTTCACCGCTACCACCGAGCCGGGCCATGGGGGCCGCCCGGCGCCCCGGGCCGGGCCTGGCGAGGCCACCGCGTCGCCGCTGAGGGGGCCCCGCGCGCAGCCCAGCGGTGCAGGTGAGACCGGCCGCGCCATGGTGGATCCAGTGGGCTTCGCCGAGGCGTGGAAGGCGCAATTCCCGGATTCCGAGCCGCCGCGAATGGAGCTGCGCTCGGTAGGTGACATCGAGCAAGAGCTGGAGCGCTGCAAGGCCTCTATCCGGCGCCTGGAGCAGGAGGTGAACCAGGAGCGCTTCCGCATGATATACCTGCAGACACTGCTGGCTAAGGAGAAGAAGAGCTATGACCGGCAGCGCTGGGGCTTTCGGCGCGCAGCGCAACCCCCTGACGGCGCCGCTGAACCCCGAGCTCCCACGTTGCGCCCGACGCCGGCGCCCGCCGACGGCGCAGATCCGCCGCCCGCCGACGAGTCCGAGGCCCGGCCCGACGGAGAAGGTTCTCCAGGTAAGGCCCGGCCAGCGGCCGCCCGCAAGCCTGGAGCTGCAGCTTCCGTCGACCGGGATGAGCGGGGACCCCCCACCAGTGTGGCGGCGCTTAGGTCTAACTTCGAGAGGATTCGCAAGGGTCATGGTCAGCCCGGGACGGCGGACACTGAGAAGCCCTTTTACGTGAATGTCGAATTTCACCATGAGCGCGGCTTGGTGAAGGTCAACGACAAAGAGGTGTCTGACCGGATCAGTTCCCTGGGCAGCCAGGCCATGCAAATGGAGCGCAAGAAGTCCCAGCAAGGTGCGGGGTCGGGTCTGGGGGACGCATCCAGGCCCCATTACCGCGGGCGCTCCTCAGAGAGCAGCTGTGGCCTCGACGGCGACTATGAGGATGCAGAGTTGAACCCTCGATTCCTTAAGGACAACCTAATCAACGCTAATGGCGGCAGCAGACCCCCTTGGCCGCCCTTGGAGTATCAGCCCTACCAGAGCATCTACGTCGGGGGCATGATGGTTGAAGGGGAGAGCAAGGGCCCGCTTCTGCGCAGCCAGAGCACCTCAGAGCAGGAGAAGCGCCTCACCTGGCCCCGCAGGTCCTACTCCCCCCGGAGTTTTGAGGACAGTGGAGGTGGCTACACTCCGGACTGCAGCTCCAATGAGAACCTCACCTCCAGCGAAGAGGACTTCTCCTCCGGCCAGTCAAGCCGGGTGTCCCCAAGCCCCACTACCTACCGCATGTTCCGAGACAAGAGCCGCTCACCCTCGCAGAACTCGCAGCAGTCCTTTGACAGCAGCAGCCCCCCGACACCGCAGTGCCAGAAACGGCACCGGCAGTGCCAGGTGGTGGTGTCTGAGGCGACCATTGTGGGTGTCCGCAAGACTGGGCAGATTTGGCCCAGCGAAGGGGACAACACCTTCCATGGAGATACAGGTGGGTACCTGTCACCACCGTGGGTGGACAGTCTGCACTTGTGGCAGCAATCTATTAAGTGGTAGGATATACCAAAGGGGAAGCTGTGGAGGGGGAATGGGTACTTTTTTTTTTTTTGAGTGTTTTTAAAGTGCTGTTTAAGCACTGTAGATTTCAGCTGATGCTGCACCCATACTAACTTCCCTTCTCCTGAATGCAAATTCTCAAGTGTTTGGAATGGGATTGGGTTGGGAGGGGTGGTGTGGGGGATGGCAGGCAGTTTGTTCCTTTGGTTCTAGAGAATCATTCTTGTGAAAGTACAGCATGCAAATTGGGAGGAAGATGCCCTGTCATCTTGCCCTATGGTCTCTTCACACTGAACAGTGAGGATGGCATAAAACCAGAGTCACTACTGACACCTAGATACCTAGATCAGATCCTTTCAGTGAGGACTGATCTGTGTCTTGGACATTCCCTGCCATTGCACCATTCCTGTCCTGGAGGGTTATGTTACACATTTGGAGAACCTAAGATGTGCTAGTTTCCAGGCCTTAGAAGTGTCATGTTCACTTGTTAGCAAGTTAGAGCAGGTGAAGATTCCTATTAGAAGGAAGTGAAGTGACAGACAGTTCTGACTCAGTGGGCACTGAAAATCAATGGGATGAAGATTTTATCTGGGACTGAAGCAGAGCCACACCCATTCTGATCAGCCTGGCTTTTGATGGAAGGCTTCACCCCTTATTATTCACCCACAGGCTTTTCTCTGCGTCTTAACCCATCCAGGTTTCTTTTCTTTTTTTTTAATTTTTTTTTTTAGTTATACATGGACACAGTGTCTTTATTTTGTTTACTTATTTTTATGTGGTGCTGAGGATTGAACCTAGTGCCTCACATGTGCAAGGCAAGCGCTCTGCCACTGAGCCACAACCTCAGCGCCCCCCATCCGGGTTTCTGATCCCTGACCTCCTCATTAACTAAGGATGAGCACCCATGGGTGCTTATTTTGGCCTTCCAATCCATGGTCTGACCCCAGCCCTAAGATTAAACCTATGGGATTTTACAATAACATCTGCACTTTATGTAGCGGTCATTAGACATTTGGGGTAATGAGACTAGGTATTAAGATCTAGGCACAGTTCGAAGTTGGGGTAAAGATAGAGTGGGTGGGCTGGAGGGCATGGGGTTTGGTTGTGATGAGAGTATGTTAGGCTGTTGGGAATCTCTTGGAATCTTGGTCCCTGTTGACTGATCCAGTTTTCTGCTTCATTGATTTTTCTTTTTCTGCTGATAGAGTTACATGTGCTTCATTTGTCAGAGTCCTCTTGAAACAAGTGAGGCTATTTTTGGCTTATCAAGCTGCTTTTCTGTGCTCAGCACTCTGTCCTGTTTGTTTTAGGTACTTCCAGTTGCTGATCTTGTTTGTAGCTGGCTATGGTACGTGTCTGGGACCTGCCTGCGGCCTGGTTCAGCTGCATTCCCTAAGTCCTTAGTGGAGGAGCAAGAAGCTGTAGGATTCAGAAGCCTGCCTTGCAGGCCCATCAGTTTCTTCTGGGTCTGGAGGATTGCCCTGTGGTTACTAGGCACCAGCCTTGTCTGGCCAGCTGTTGGCCAGACAAACCAGCTTACACTGGCCCCAAAGTGCTTTATGCAGGAAAATGTTATTAATAAAGAAAATAAAAGGTTTTTGTGGAGACCTGCAATATGAAATGATACTCTTTTGCTGGTGGGAAATTATAACTTTTTAGAAAGTTGGGCCTTTCCTACAGCTTCCACAGATGTGGTCATGTTGCCCACCACATAATCGGATCCCAGGGCAAGTCAAAGTAGGTGAAGGTAGGAACTAGAAGGAAGTAAGGCTCAGCGTGAGAGGCACATGGGGTACAGGAGTTAGTTTTAGAATTTTCTGGATCCTTCACTGAATTCTGAATATTTTCAAGGTCCTATATTTATATTCCCACCCCCCTCCCCCCTCCTTATCTCCCTCCCCCTGTCTCCCTCCCCCCTCTTTTTGTGTGTGTGCTTGAGTGCAAGAACCCAGGGGCACTCTACCACTGAGCTACATTCCCAGCCCTTTTTAAATTTTTGTTTTGATACAATGCCTTGCTGAGTTGTCCAGGCTGGCCTCCAACTTGAGATCCTCCTGCTTTGGCTTCCCAAGTCACTGGGATTACAGGTATGCACCACCATGCCCAGCTAGACTTAATATTTTTAAGAGCACATTTAGGTTCACAGCAAATTTGGACGTAAGTACTTATTGCTGCCACACCTGCTTCCTCCATTATCAGCATCCCCCACCAGAGTGGTGCATTTGTGACAGTCCACAAATGGACATTTTGACACATAATTATCACCTACAGTCCACAGTTTACATTAGGATTCCCTTTTGGTGTTGTACATCTTAGGGGTTTGAATCCTTTTAGGCTTTAAAGTCCTGGTTGTTTTAGCTCCAAAAGACTATAAACTGTGTGCCCAACAATCTCCTTTGACATGTGGCTATGTGTGGCTGGTGGGGAAAGAGAGATCCTGCACTGGCTCAGCCATCTGTTTCTGGACTGTTTACTGATGTACTTTAGATGGCTGTGGGACCTGCTGGCCTGAAAAGGAACAGTGAAGAAAAATACAGTGTGGGGAGCGGGTAGAAGTCATCTTGTGCTCAGCAGTGGTAAACATGGTGGCCCAGCTCTAGTAACTTCAGAATCCCTTCATATGAGTGGGCATTCTTGTTTATGATTGAGGGCTACTGCTGATTAAGGGAAGGAGCTAAAACTATCACATGCTGCTTTGTGCTGGGCACAATGACATAATGCTTCATGTAGGGACCCTCATGAGCTCTTTATCACATGTGGAGCTGTCCATTTATAGGTAAGGATGCAACCAGAAAGTAGCAAAGGTGGGATTGTGGAGCCCTGTGTGAATGCAAAGCCCCATTTCTTCTAGCTCATAGTTGTCCTGTGGTAGTCTGCTGCTGTCATGCATTTCTATCTGAAAAGCATGACTGTGTTGGTCCAAGGGTTCCTCTAGCTTTGAGCACCCAGGGCCTGCCTATGTGGATGATAACAGATGGCTAGGAGTATGCCTTGTATAAGACCTTCCATGGTGCTGTGAGGGACACAGAGGAGAGAGAGTGGTCCTTGCCATCTGGGAGCTTAGAGGGACATGCACACATGTGTTTGGAGGAGAGGGAGATTGGGGAAGCTTCCAGCTTCCTTGGCTCGTTAGCAGAAGTCTAACAGTCAGCCAAGGGGTTGGGGAGGAGGAGGTGTTTGCCCCAGGGGAAGTGACAGCAAAGGCTGGGGAGCACCCATGTCATATACCTACGTGTACGTATGGTGTATATGTATATGTGTGTGTGTGTGTGTGTGTGTGTGTGTAATTTTTTTTTTTTTGTATCAGGGATTGGACCTAGGGACACAACCTCAGAACCACATCCCCAGCCCTTTTTAAAATTTTTATTTAGAGCCAGGGTCTTGCTAAGTTGCTTAGGGCCTCGCTGTTTCTGAGGCTGGCTTGGAACTCATGATAGTCCTACCTCAGCTTCCCCAGCTGCTGGGATTAGAGGTGTGCACCACCACACCTGGTAATGTGTGTTTTAATGATAAAATATAACGAAATTTACTGTTTTAGCCATTAATTTTTTTTGTAAAATACAAAGATTTACCTTCTTAACCCATCTTAAGCATTTTAAGCATACAATTCTGTGGCATTGAGTACATTTACTTTGTTGTGCAGTCATTACCACTGTCCATCTCCAGAACTTTTTCACCCTTCCCAAACTGAAACTCAACATCCATTAAACTGCAGCTCCCTATTTCCCTGCCCCCAGTACCTGGCAACTACCATTCTATTTTTTGTCTCTATGAATTTGATGGCTGTGGATACCTCACATTAGTGGAATCATACTGTATTTGTCTTTTTGTGACTGGCTTATTCACTGAATGTAATGCCTTCAGGGTTTATCCATGCTGTAGTTTTTTGTTTTGTTTTGCAGTACTAGGAATTGAACTCATGTCTTCACACATGCTAGGCAGGAGCTCTACTGAACTAAATCCCCAGCCCTTTTAAAAATTTTGAGCAAGGTCTTGCTAAGTTGCCCAGGTTGGCCTTGAACTTGAGAGCCTCCTGCTCAGCCTCCCAAGTAGCTGGAATTATAGTTGTGCACCGCCACACCTGGTGACCCTGTGCTTTTTGAAGGCAGGAATCACTAGTGTATTTTCAAGGTCTCCTGTCTCATCTTTCCACATGACCCATACTGGAGAGTCTTCCTTTTCACAGCTGTTGTAGAGATCAGAATTGGAAAGCAAGCATCCTAATACTGTACATGTATTTTCCTAATTTTGGAACTAGAGATTGAACTCAGGAGTACTCAACCACTGAGCCACATCCCCAGCCCTATTTTGTGTTTTGTGTAGAGACAGGGTCTCACTGAGTCGCTTAGCGCCTCGCCGTTGCTGAGGCTGGCTTTGAACTCGCGATTCTCCTGTCTTAGCCTCCCAAAGTGCTGGGATTACAGGCTTGTGCCACCGCACCCAGCTTCAGTATATTTAAACTTTGCTTCCAGAGGACTCCTGGCAAGCCATTTCCTGAGGGAGAAGACCAGATAACTGAAGGTGCTTCCCTTTTTGTTTTCATGAGAATATCTTCTTTTGATAACTGGGAATCAAACCTGGACCTCACATATGCTATGGAAGCCCAATACCACTGAATTACATCTCCAGCCATTTTTACTTATTTATTTTTGAGACAAGAGTCTTGCTAAATTGCCCAGGCTGGCCTAGAACTTGTGATCCTTCTGCCTCAGCCTCCAGAGTATCTGGGATTGCAGGTATCCACCACTACACCCTGCTTTTAATTTTTTTTGTGTGTGTGTGGTGCTGAGGATTGAATCCAGGGCCTTGCACATTCTAGGCGGGCAGTCTACCACAGAGCTACATCCCTACCCTCATCCTTTCCTCTTTTAGGTCTAAGAAATTTGTGAACCAAATCTTCAGCCTGTGTCCCCTTCAGCCCTTTTCTAGGTGTGACCTTTAGATTTTTTGTGGGGAGGGGGATTGCTGGGCCTGGAACCCAGGGTTTTGCATGTGCTCAACATATGCTGCTCCACTGCGCTATATCCTGCCCCGACCCTTAGATCTTGTGTTTCTCCATGGCCACTCATGAGTTGCTATCCTGTTTTCACCTTTTTATTGAGCAACTTAATTTTTCCTTTGGATTCCAGCAATGTGTTAGAGCCAGAATGGTCACTGCCTTGTTTTTTCCTTGGATGACTGACTGGATAGGCAACTGGTTTGAGTAACTGTGTGGCTATGAAAGGTCACCCAGGCTTTTCTTTGGCTCCTTCATGGCCTCTTCACACCAGAGCCAGCGACTGCCTCTAGATCAAGTATAGTGTCCTTCCTATGAAAAGAGGCAGAGTGGGTAGATCCAACAGGATGAAAAAGTCTAGATCAAATTTTATAAGGGTTCTCTGGTTTCAGAAGGCTGCCATGTTTTGGGAACAGAATGAAGCATTCTGGAACATTTGACTAAAGGTGCTGGGAGTGCTGTAGATTTGAGTGGGTCTAGGAAATGTACCTGCCTCATGACTCCCTCTTGCTTAATTTGTTGCCTCTGGCTTTAGGAGCCATATTCTTCCCTTGGTAAGGAGTCCTATGGCTGAGAAGGCCTGTGTATGTGACTGCTGCCCCCACTACGACACAGTTCAGTGAGTAATATGCTCAAGCCCTCTTGAGACAGGACATGGCTGCAGCTAGCCCCTGTGATTTGAGAGAGATCAACCATTAGAACAAAGGAATGGGCATCTTGGAGGTATTCTCAGGTCATTAAACAGTAGGTCTCAGTTTGGACTGAGGTGCTGCTTTTTTGATCAAGGCTCAGGCGGTGGTGATATCTTAAATTAACTATGAGCCTCATGGGAGTTCTTTTTTTTTTAATATTTATTTTTTAGTTGTAGGTGGACACAATATCTTTATTTAATTTTTATGTGGTGCTGAGGATCGAACCCAGTGCCTCCCGTGTGCTAGGCAAGCACGCTACCACTGCGCCACAACCCCAGCCCCTCATGGGAGTTCTTTACCCTGGATGGAATACAACTGCTTGGCTTCAAGGAGGGATTTTTTTCTTTGAAAAAATGTAGTTGTTTTAACTGAACTATATTGTTTATGTAACATGTTATAGGTTTATTATTTTTGGTGTGGTGAAATATACATAACATAAAATGTACCATTTTAATCATTTTTAAGGGTGCAGTTCAGTTGCATTAAGTATGTCACATGGTTCAACCATCACCAGCCATCTCTAGAACTTTGTTTTTTTGGTTGCTAGGGATTGAACCTAGGACCCCACACATGCTAAGAACTCACTCTACCACTGAATCTACATCTGCAGACCTCTCTCTAGAACCTTTTTATCTTCCCAAACTGAAACTCTGTACTTGTTAAATTATAACTCCCTAGTTCTTCTACTCCCAACCCCTGGCAGCCAGCACTCTACTTTGACTCCCATGAATTTGCTTATCCTAGGTATCTTGTATAAATGGAATCTTGTATTTGTCCTTTGTGTTTGTCGTATTTCACTCAAGTACAGTTTCAAAGTTCCTTGAAGCAGCTCTCTCATCCTTAACTATCCATCTCTGATCCTTAACAGGTGTGCTGTCTTCAGGAAAACATGTGTAAGTGATGGTGATGTTTCCTTGGCTTTTATACATCTTGAAGTGGCCCAGTGTAATGATCTGCTAGGGCTGAGCAGCAACAAAATACCACAGACTCAGTGAACTAAACAACAGAAATTTATTTTCTCACACTTCTAGAGGCTGAATATCCAAGATCAAGGTGTTGACAGCATTAGTTTCCTCTGAGGCCTCTCTCCTTGGCTTGCTGATGTCACGTTCTTGCTACCTTTTTGCATGGCCTTTCTTCCCTGGCATCTTTCTTTGTCCAGACTGTCCCTTCTTATAGAGCGTTGGCCAGATTTGAATTAGGGCCAGTGACCAAAAATATGGTTAAGTTAAAACAAACTTAATCACCTTTTGAAAGGCCCTACCTCCAAATATAGTCCCAACCTGAGGAACAGGGAGTTAGGACTTCAACTTGAACTTTGGAGGGACTCAGTCAGCCTGTGAGTCTTATTGGGCAACAGAGGAAAGGGCTGCCATAGTGGGGTAAGGTGGGGGTGCTAGGGCTAGCCTCCTAAAGCCATGTCTTAGGAAGAAATTGAGTAAAAGCATAAGCATAAAGTAGTGGTAAGCAGTCTGGAGGGCAGAGACAAAACTGAGTCAGGCGTTAGAGCTACAAGCTAAAGCTTCAAAGGGAGTCACATCTCTTTCCTCAGGGATTGGATCAGGTCATTGTAAGGTCCTTTCTGTTGATATTTAATTTTTTTCTTTAACTTTAAAAATTATTATTATTTTTATAGTGCTGGGGGTCAAATCCAGAGTCTTGCACATGCTAGGCAAGTGCTCTACCACTGACTTAATATCCCTAGCCCTAAATTTTTTTAACACAGCTTTTTCCATGTCTTTCTTCTTTAGCCTTGTTCTTACATACCTTTCTTACTAGGCCACTCACCTTTTTCTATTTAATCACTAAAGGTATTTATTGAGCAGCTACTTTGTGCCTGGTAGTATTTTCAGGGAAATTCTCCCTTGCTTTTCTTTATGAACATTGGGGAAAACTTATTTCCACGACCTTGTCCTTTAAAAATCAACCAACAAGGGCTGGGGTTGTGGCTTAGTGGTAGAGCATTTGCCTTGCATTGTGAGGTATTGGGTTCAATCCTCAGCACCATATAAAAAATAAAGATATTATGTCCACCTACAACTAAAAAAATATTTTAAAAAATCAACCAACAAAAACAAAACCTTTCTAATGTTAAAGTATCTTCCCCTAACTGTGTGTCTTTCTTTAACTGTATGCATGCAGCTATTTCCTGTTAATCCTGTGTCTGTCTGGTTTCCTCTGAAGGACAAGGACAGAGCATGTTCCATTGTGTCCCATAGGAGGTGCCATATTCTGGGCATTCTGACAATATTGGTGTCTGATGATAATTTTGAGCCCATGTCAGTCTCTCTGCATCTCAGGCACCACAAGTGTTTGCAGGTTGAAGATGAAATGAGACTCCATCTCTAAGGTTTTTATTTGCTCAGACCCTTCCCTGCTCTGGGCAAACACCACTTATTCCTGCCTAGTAAGTGGCAGGATTTTCTAGGGCCTAATGGTACAAGTGCCCAGCAATCTAACTTGCTGGTTTTAGAGATTATCTGGCTGGTTATATTTTTGTCCTTGCTTATGGTTGGTCCTCTCCTTCTCAACCTTAGAGAGCATCCCAGATCCTCAGACTGGGGCCTGCTAATTACCTGTCTTGGATTCTGGCTCTTGTTGCTGTAACCTTGTAAAATGACTGGACCCAGAGGCTGTTTGGTATGCAAGGGAAGAACAACTGGCAAGTGCATAAATGTATCTGCCTGTGCTAGGACTGGAAAGACTAGGACACTCCATTTGTGTAGTAAATATAGTTTTCATGGAAGCTGTTTCATGGAGCCCTCAAAACATCCTTGTGAAGTGGCTAGAGCAAGATTTTTATCATAATTATATGCCATCCATTGATTGGGTCTAAGGGTGACTGAGACAAACACTTCAGCATAAAATAACCTGAACAAGGTCAAACGGTTGGTGGAACACGTGACCCATGACATCAGACGCAGGTGGAGGGGAACTTGATCAATTGTTTGGCAAACATGTATTGGGCACCTACCCTTGTCAGGCATGGGCAGTACTGAGTACCACACGATAGCCCCTTCCTGCAGGTCCTTTTCAGTCTGGTGGGAAAGCAGCCACATAAACCTAGTGTCACAATATAAACCATCTGGTCTCATCCTTCAGGTCAGTCCTTGAAAGCATTAACTGTATTGTTTCCTATATCTTCTTTTGCAAATCTCCAAGATTTTTCAGACTCCTCCCCTCTCCAGTACTGAGGATTGGATACAGGGTGTGCTTTGCCACTAAGCTGTATCCCCAGCCCTTTAAAAATGTTTTAAAATTTTGAAACATAGTCTCATTAAGTTGTCCAGGCTGTCCTTGAACTTGTGATCCTCTTGCCTTAGCCTCCCAAGTAGCTAGGGTTGCAGGGGTATGTTATCAGGCCCGATGAAATTTCCTGTCTCTCTTGATAGTTCCTCCTGAAGGACTTTGTTGAGGGTCTACCAATAAGTTGTATGGCAAGGAACCCAAGAGAGATCTGTTGAAGGGACAATGCCTGTTCATCTTCCTTTCCCATTCAATAGTCAAGGGCTTTGAATGTTAACCTTGCTATTGACCAAGGTCTGGTGACAGCAGGTTCTGGGAGGTGTAGAGTGATCAGGCCTGGCTGGGAGGATGGAACAGAGTGGCACAGAAAAGGCTGGCTGTGTATGCAGAGGGTCAGGTGCATGGCCTGGGGAGCCTGGTAGGTGTCCAGGGAGCATGAGGAAGAAGTCATCTATAGGCTGACCAGAATATAGCCAGGTGGATAGTGGAAAAGGAGGAGGCAACTCCATGCATCAGCCGCAGAGGAAGCCAGCCAGGCATAGCCAAGAACAGAGCAGCCCACGGGGATCCTTGATTCAAGTGCTGATGTTGGCTAGAAAAGAGCTTTTGAAGATTTGCTTCACTTGAAAGGCTTGATGTGCTTCCTTTTTGAAGTGCCACTGAGACCAGTTGATAGGCAGTAGAGTAGGAAAAGATTTTCTGCATGTAACAAGGCATTGGTGAGCATTCTTGAAATGGCCTAAATGCAACATATGTTGATGTAGTCTGGGCATGGAATGTAAACTTTGAGAACAGAAGATCTGGACTTGCCCAGGAGCTCTGGGACTTGTCCCTGTGTGCCCTTGTGCAGGGACTTCATTCTCCATTTGCCTTTTTCAGATGGAGAGGGCGCCCCCCCACCCTTTAGGGGCTTTGTTGGGAGCATTGGGCATCAGGCACTCTGACATCCTGTCTGGTCCCATGTATCTAATATGAATTGATTGAACACTACTGTTTTTGTCCATTTTTTGTTGCTGTAATACTTGAGCAGTTTCTAAGGAGAAGAGGTTAATTTGTTCACAGTTTTGGAAGCTAAAAGGCTAAGATCAGGTACTCACATTTACTTGGCTTTCAGTAAGGGCCTCAGGCTACTATGTGCGTGGCAGAAAAGCAGAACGATAAGCAGGTACATGCTTGCTTTATAACTAACTGTCTATGCTCCAGAGAGCTAATCCAGTTCCCAGAGAGTGGGAATTCCCATAAGATGGCATTAATTCATTAATCTATTTAGCAATGCTCTGCTCCCATGACCCAAACACCTCCCAATAGACCCCACTTCTCAACATTGCTTCCTTGAGGAATTAAGCATTAAAATAAGTTTTGGTGGGAACAAACCAGTTTCAAACCATTGCAACTGCTTAGCAAGAAATCTCAAAGGGGGAATGCATCATTCACTAGGGCTGGCCCATTTCATTCACTTGGCTCAGCCAGTGATCCAGTAGAGGTCTTCCATAACTTTCATTATCCTCTGTTCTTTCCTAGTCCTCCTGGATCCAGTGGAGTTCTTCCATTGTAGAAGTGTGCATAACCAGGCATAGTGACGGACAGCTGTGACCCCAGCTACTCAGGAGACTGAGGCAGGAGGATTGCAAGTTTTAGGCCAGCATGGGCAATTTAGTGAGAACTTGTCTTAAATAAGAAGGCCTGGGGGTATAACTCAATGGTAGAACACTCGCCTACCTGTCTGGCCAGCACAAATCCCTGGGTTTAATCCCTAGTACTGGGGGAAAAAAAAAAGATGTGCAGTGGTCTGAATGCTTATATCCCCCAAATTCATACGTTAAAATCCTAACCCCCAGGGCAGTGGTGTTAGGAGGTGGGGCCTTATGCAGATGATTAGGTCAAGAGGGTGAAGCCCTCATGAATGGGATTAGTGCCATTATAAAAGAGATCTCAGAGAGCTCCTTTGTTCTGCCATATGTGAACACAGTGGGCAGATGCCATCTCTGAACCAGCAAGTGGGCTCTCAGCAAATATGGAATCTTCTGGTACCTTGATCTTGGATTTCCAGCCTCTAGAACTGTGAGAAATTAATTTTGGTTATTTTTAAGTTACCCAGTCTATGGTATTTTATTACAGCATCCTGAATGGACTAAGGCAAATTACAACATGTATTTTCTCTTTTGTAGCTTCTACATGAAAGCCACCTACATCTTTGGGTGCCAAGCCTCAGGCACATTAACCCAGGATCCTTGGGGCCCCTCACTGACATCAGCTGAGCTCTGCACAGGGCTAGCCAACTAAGACAGAGTAACTTTTGTCATTCTCATGAGACTCTAGGGGTGAGGTAGAATAGAGGGTCCTTCTTGTGGTGTTCCTTAACTAGCAGGCCTTGTGGCTTTTTAGGGTCCTGGAAGCTAGGATTGGGAAGAAGAAAGATTGCTTGTTTTTGTTGTTGTTGTTGTTGTTTTTGTCTGATAGTTGTCCCACCAAGTTTGTAGAAAGAAGGCTTAGAACCACTTCATTCGCTCGCTTGCTGTCTGTTTTTTTTTTTTTTGGTACTGGAGATAAAACTAAGGACCTCTACCACTATACCTCCAGCTCTTTTTACTTAGAGGATTTCACCAAGTTGCCCAAGCTGGCCTTGAATTTGCATTACTTCTGAGTAAATAGGATTCTAGGCGTGTGTCATTGTGCCTGGCTGTTTTCATTCTTAAAGACCATAAGAGAGGAAGTGAAAATCATAAAAACCATAGACTTTCATATTTTAATAATCAACAAGGGAAAAAGAAGAAAAGTTGTTACTAATGCTTTAGAATATACAGGCTCCGTCTACGGATTGCCAAGGGATTTGTAAACCAGAGATGAGGTGCCCTGGGTTTACTGGTGTACCCATGGTGTTCAGGTCCAGTGTGAAAGTCCTCTCAGCTCCCATGGGATTGGGGCATCCATGACCCCACCTTTTGGTGGTGAACTGCAGAGATCAGGGAAGAGCTATGCAATGTTCTGTAGAACTTCGGGAGCTCTTGGAATGATAAGAGTTCCTATGAGGCCTTTTGGTTGCTGGTCTCTAGTGACCACTACTATCCACCATCCTCCAGCCATGCCTAACCTCCATCTCCTGGGGGGCTGGGACAACTGGACTTTCAGCAAACCCTGGGACTTTGTCTCTCTCTTTTTTTTCCCCTCCCTACCCTCGTAGAAGCCTTCTGCCTGGGAACGTAAATGGTTCTTAGAATGAGGATGGGCAGCAGGTGGGTATGACTTGGTCTCCCCGACTTCTCCCCATTCCCCTTGCCCTCTACACAGGCAGCTGTGTTCCTGAGAATGCTGGTGGGTTTTTTTTAAAAGCACCTTTATTGAGATATAATTTACATTATGTAGTTTACTCAACTCAATGCAGTGCAACTCAATGTTTTTGTGTAGTCACAGGCAACCAACACCACTAATTTTAGGATATTTTCATTACCTAAAAAGGAATCCTTGCCCATTGTGGTGGTGCATGCTTGTCATCCCTGTGGCTTAGGAGGCTGAGGCAGGAGGATTGCGAGTTCAAAGCCAGCCTTAGCTACTTAGCAAGGCACTAAGCAATTCAGTGAGACCCTGTCTCTAAAAAAATTCATAAAAGGGTTGGGGATGTGGCTCATTGGATAAGTACCCCTGAGTTCAATCCCTAGCACAACAACAACAAAAAAGGAAACATTGCACCCTTGAGTTTATGACCCTGATCAGATTCTTTCAGAATTACAGAAATTAAAATCAAATCACTGACAGGTGTGATTCTACATCATGTACAATCAGATAATGAGAATTTATATTCTATTTATGTATGATATGTCAAAGTGCATTCTACTGTCATGTATAACTAATTAGAAAAAATTTTTTTTAAATGGAAGAAAAAAAGGTCAGTTGTGACACCATCTAACAGTGCAATGGAGTTCAAAATGCTCATGACAAGAGACACAAAAACCAGCAAGCAACAAAGGTGGGGATTCATGATGACTGACTGGTATAGTGGGTGACAGATGGCCATAAATTGGTCATAGGCCATCACAGTCAGAAGCAGACTATCCAAACATCCAAAAAGAGTAAGAATGACATCTGTGTCAGGCAGTCCATATAGGATATAACTGTACTGTGAATTTGAATGTCTGCAATTATCTTTGGGATGGTGGTGGAAGTAAAACAGATGTTAGCCAAGGACGGAGAGGAAGAAGTACATGGGGGTGTAGAAGTGGGAGTCAGAGCTGACAGCCAGGATGATGAGCAGATTCCCAAGGACTATGACCAGGTACATGGACAAGAGCAGTCCAAAGAAGATGGGCTTCATTTGTGAATCCTCTGAGAAGCCCAGGAAGAGGAATTCTGAGACCAGTGTTAAATTTTGTGGTTCCACATAGCTCAAATAGTTTCTGGAAAAGAGAAGAGTTGGAATAAATGAAACGAGCAGACAGGCACCCAGCACTGTGTCTATAGTTTGGACTTGAGGAGTAGGGGACAGTCTGTTTGAGGCCATATTCACCATAGCAAACCCATTCCCTCAGAACTCTTTTTCCTCATTGGTTTTTTTGCTATTTATTCATTTCTTTGTTTTGTTTTGAGGTAATTTTTAAATAATTATTTTTATTGGTGCATTATAATTAGACATAATAGTGGGATTCTTTACGTCATATTTGCACACACAACATAACCTGATCAGTCTCTACCCATTTCTGTATATACCCACTTCAGGGACACTGAGCTGAAATATGTTAGAGAAGAAGGTTAATAAATTCAGGAGCACAGTAAAAAAAACAAAAAAAAAAAACTCTGATATAAAATCACTGGATAAGAATGTGTGTACTCTTAACGTATCCGAGTTCTTCATTGTTGCCAGACCCTGGCCACTACTGATCTCCTTTCCGTCTCTATGAATTCACCTTTTGTGGATGTTTTATATGAACTGGATCTAACTTGGCATTTTGTGTCTGACCTCTTTCACTTAGAATAATGTATTCTAGGTCTGTCCACATTGTAGCATATGTCAGAATTACTTGCTACAAACAATCCTTGGTGTTTCTTGGTGGCCTCAATGGTCTGTCCTTCAGGAACCTGCTAGTTCAGAGCACTGCCTTAACATCTGGAGTCTGGAGGGCTGTGATCTTCCTCCTCTTCCCTTCCTCCCTTTTCCCTCTCTTTTTGGAACAGTGCTAGAGATGGAGCTCAGGGCCTTGTACATGCTAGGAAAGCACTCTATCAATGAGTTATACCCCAGCCCTATCCCATTTTTCATTGTAGTAAATTATGTGTAACATAAAATTTGCTATTCTGCCCATTTAAAAATTTTTTTTTAGTTGTAGATGGACACAAGACCTTTTTTTAAAAAAAAAATTTTTTTTTAATTATTGATGGACCTTTATTTTATTCACTTATTTATATGTGGTGCTGAGAATCAAACCCAGGGCCTCACACATGCCAGGCAAGTGCTCTGCCATTGAGCCACAACCCCAGCCCTGACACAATACCTTTATCTTATTTATTTTTATGTGGTGCTGAGGACTGAACCCAGTGCCTCACACATGCAAGGCAGCATTCTACTACTGAGCCACAACGCCAGACCCCATTCTGCCCATTTTTCTAAAAAAATATTTTTTTAGTTGTTAATGGACCTTTATTTGTTTATATGTGGTGCTGACAGTTGAACCCAGTGCCTCACACATGCTAGGCAAGCACTCTGCCCCTGAACCACAAACCCAGACCCTATTCTGCCCTTTTTTTTTTTTTGGTAATGGCGATTGAACTCAGTACTCGACCACTGAGCCACATCCCCATCACCATTTTGTGCTTTATTTAGAGACGGGGGCTCACTGAGTTTTTTGTTTTTTTGGTACTGGAGATTGAACTCAGGGGCACTTGACCACTGAGCCACATCCCCAGCCCTATTTTGTGTTTTATGTAGAGACAGAGTCTCACTGAGTTGCTTAGTGCCTCGCTGTTGCTGAGGCTGGCTTTGAACTCGCGATTCTCTTGTCTCAGCCTCCCAAAGTGCTGGGATTACAGGCGTGTGCCACTGTGCCCAGCACATTCTACCCATTTTTAAGGACACAGTCTGTGGCCTCAAATATTATCTTAGTTCAGGCTGCTGTAATAGAATACGTCAGGCTGGGTGGCTTATACAACAGATGTTCATTTCTTACTGTTCTGGAGGCTGGAAGCCCCAGATGAGGCCCCAGATCAGGGTGCCAGCATAGTTGGATTATTGGTAAAGATTCCCTTCCTGGTTTATAAATGGCCATCTTCTCATGTGGCAGAGGTTGCAATTCTCTTAGACCTCTCAGGAGGGCACTGATCTCATCCCTAACCACCTCCCAAAGACTCCGCTTCCTAATACCATCACTTCAGGGGTTAGGATTCCGGTATACATTTTGGGAGGACACAGACATGCAGTCCATAACAAATACACTCACCTTGTGGTGCAGTCATCATCCCCATCCATCTCCAGAACCTTTTCATCTTCCCAAACTGAGTCTTTACAGCCATTAAGCAGTAACTTCCCATTGCTCACTCCTCCATCAGAATGGCAGCTACCATTCTACCCCTGGTTTCTGTGAATTCAGTGACTTTTAAGTGCAGTCATACAGTTGCCTTTTTATGTTTGACTGATTACACTGAGCATAATGAACTCAAAGTTTTTCACTCTGGTCTTCCCCTGCTTTACCAGGGTAAAGGCTGGGCAGCAAGCTTTGAAGAAGCTGAGTTCATTGGGGCCTCTGTTTGAGGGAGAAGGGCAGAGAGCACTTTGTGTGTCATACTGTATTTTGCAGAATGTTTTCTCTCATAGTGATCCCTGTGGAGAAACACCAGGGACCCACATCTGAATGTTCCAAGGTTTTAGGTAAATAACTTTTTTAGTTAAATTCTCATCACTGTAACAAAATACCTGACTCATACTACTTATGAAGAAAAAAGAGGTATGTTTTGTTTAACTTATAGTTCTAGAAGTTCAAGTCCAAGATAAGGTGTCCCCATTGGTTTGTACGTCTGTTGAGGGTGGCACATCATGGTGGGACTACATGTCAGTGAGCCCTCACATCTTAAGCAAGGAGGCAGAGAGACAAAGAGACATCACGGATCCCACCATCCCTTTCATGGGCATGCTCCCAGTAACCTAAGGACTTCCCATTAGGCCCACCTCTTTAAGGTCCATGATACCTTCTAATACCACCTCTGAGGACCATACCTTTAACATATGTGGATCACTTTGGGGGGACTACCCATATTCAGATCATCACAGGGCTCAAGACCATCTCGAGCCTCATTTGGACCTATTCTGTAGTTGAATGGATAGGATCATCTTTGTCCCATGGTCCTTCCTGATATCATTGATTGGTGCCACCCACAGCACTGGCATCAGCTTTGGCAGTGCATAGGGTGGGCTGGCAATGTCTGTGTCTGCCTCCCTATCCATTCAGAAGTATAGAGGTTACATGCTGGGTTCAGAGCCATTGTTGGTTGGTTGGTTGGATATCCCCATACCCTGACTCTAAATCACTCTAGTTAGGTAGATGCTCAGTGCCACAGGTTTACTCTGTGGGCGTGTGCAAAAGCACTGTTTGTTTTTGCTGAAATTTTAAACCTTAATAGTGGAAAACTAATTTATGAATATCACCTTCTGAAAGCTTTCCGTTTTCTCCCTTGGAATATTGGTAAAAAAAAGTCAATGTGTGGTTTTGGAGGCATGACACTAACTTTACAAGTGTTCTTAATTTAATAACCAGTGCCATCTTTAAACCTCCAGGGAGTAGAAAAATGGTACAGTGAGCCCACCTGCTTGTCAGCTACATCCTGCAGTCACCAGGATCCCTTCTTTCTTATTTTTATTATTAAAAAACAAAAACGAAAACAAAAAACATTGTGGTAAGCCGGGCACGGTGGCACACGCCTGTAATTCCAGCACTTTGGGAGGCTAAGACAGGAAACTCGTGAGTTCAAAGCCACCCTCAGCAATGGTGAGGTGCTAAGCAACTCAGTAAGACCCTGTCTCCAAATAAAACACAAAATAGGGTTGGGGGTGTGGCTCAGTGGTGAGTACCTCCTAGTTCAATCCCCAGTACCAAAAAAAAAAGGTGGTAAAATGCATATAACATAAAATTTACCATTTTGGCCACTTGCAGTTCAATAATGTTAAGTATTTGGTGTTTTTTAAGAGGCAGAATTGATGGGAAAAACACTGATCTGTTCTTTAGGAGTTTGTTCCCTTCTGATGTCCTGAGGGTTAGGAAGGTGGTTCAGACTCAGCCCTTACCTAGGATGCAAGGAACCTGTGGGTCAGGTGGGAGCAGGGACAAGCAAATGCCTTAGAAGACCATAAGTGGGGGAGATTATTTTTGTTTTTGGTACCAGAGATTGAACTCAGGGGTACTCAACCACTGAGCCACATCCCTAGCCCTATTTTGTGTTTTACTTAGAGACAGGGTCTCACTGAGTTGCTTGGCGCCTTGCCGTTGCTGAGGCTGGCTTTGAACTCGTGATTCTCCTGTCTGAGCCTCCCAAAGTGCTGGGATTACAGGCATGCGCCACTGTGCCTGGCTGGGGGGCAGATTTTTGAGGCTTGCAGAGGGGTCACTGCCGTGGAGTGTTCAGGAAGGGAAACTTCATGTTTGTCTTATTTGTTAGGGGCAGAGGGTATGGAGATGAGAGTATCCCAGTAGAGAAACCAGTGAGGATATGAGCTGGGAGGCTGGAAAGTATTCAGTATGCATACTTACTCTGGTTAGAGAATTGGTGTAAAATGCAGCTCATGGGGGAGGTGAGAGTGGATAGGAGAGTTGAGGTCATACTGTGTGAGATTCAGAAGCCAGGCTGAGGACATTGTATTTTCTTTGGGGGCCTTAGCGAGCCGTTAAAGGTTGTTGAACAGGAAAGGAGATGCCTTTGCAGCTTTGCCTGAGTAAGGTGAGTTTTGCAGTCATGTATGAGATGGTCCACTGGGAGTTGGTTACCAGTTGTTTTCTTCAGGGAAGGTCGGCGTGAGGAGACACAGAGAGGACAAGAGGAGCCAATTGTGAGAAGGGGTGACAGATGGGATAAGAGATGAGATTGAGCCTAAAGATGGTGAGGTTGATGCTATAGGGCCTCAGGGGATTTGGGAGAAGAGAACAAAGCTAAGAATGAAGAGGAAGGAAGGAAGAAGGAACATGGAGGGGTTTGTGGAGGTGAGGACTGGAGCACACCTGGAGGCCGTATATATTTGGGATTGTAAGAGGTGGAAATCATGGTAGGAGGGTGAGAATTCATGTTGCAGAAAGGCTAAAAAGTAACTGCTAGGAGCTCATGGTAGAAAGGGTGGAGGCCAGGCTGAAAGTTGGTGAAGAAGAAGCCAGAGGACCACAGGGAGAATGCAATGTCCAGAATTCTGGCAGTGGGCAGAAAAATGGAGTGTTTGCATTGTCTGGGATTTAGGATCAGGACCTAAGTGCTCCCTGAGTATCTTTGTGGGCCTGCTCTGTTCTAAGGGTGGGGGGCATTAAGACAGGGCCATGTCCTTGTTTGTATATTAAGGATGGGACCAAGACACTAGAGGTGGATGGTCCAAGTTGAGACATCAAGAAGGATGATTAAAGTGTGTATGTGTCCTGTGAGGAGGTCTGCAGCTCCTACAGAGAAGTGAATGAGTTACTAGCTGAGAGCAGTCAACAGTGGCATGGCTTTGCAGGGATCCAAACCATGGGCTTGGTGTGCATGTAGCTATGCTTTGGGGCGTTGGTACAGCTCACCCTGGAACTCAGGTGAGTAAGGATTGAGATGATTGGAGTGGGTAAAGGTGGCAGTGAGCCAGAGAGCTGTTCAGGAATGTAGGGCATGGTCCCAGGGAGTTCTGCTACATGTGGCTGTCATAGCGGCAGGTCACTGCAGGCAAGGGGGTTGAAAGAGTGGCTGATAGTCAATCTTGTAACTGTTGTGAGGGTGGCTGGAGAGTAACATGGTGCCAGGCACTGAGCTGGTGGGGTGTGAGTTATGTAGCCTGGCCTTAGGGTGTAAGGAATGGGCTTTTGGGGATTCTCTTACTGAATGGCAGTTTGTCATGGAGCAGTCTGAGAGATCTGCACTTACTTGTCCCTGAAGCAGCTGGTAAGGCACTGTTAGAATTAGGCCTTAACAAATATGGGTTGTGATTATTAACATAAGTCTGATTTCCTCTCCTGGAATTTCTGTGGCATTTCTTCAGGGGCCAGATGGTGTGAATCACTGCAGCAGACTATTCTCTGTGGAATCAGTACTCAGAAAGGGGTGTGTGAGGCTCCAGAAAGAGATATGCGATGCTCTAGAAAGAAGTGTCTGAGGAAGTGTGGGAGACTGGGTCCTGATGTTGTCTTCCTGCTTCCCTGGCCCTTGTGAGCCCTGTGGTTGCTTATTATCCTGCTGAGCCTCCAGAAACTCTGGCAAGGAAGTCTAGGAAAGTTAATGGGCTGAGACTTGGCCTGTGGAAAGTATGGGAGGGACACCTGGTTCTGATGACTCAGGAAGCATGTGGGGCAGGACCTGGGGGGCAGTGTTTCTGGAAGCATCTGCTTCTTTGGGTCAGGCAGCTAGGCTCCCAGAAAGCCAGCATGGGGCCAGCTCCCCAATTCCATGTTATGGCTGGCAGTTGGGATGCAACTGGTAGGAGGCAGCCACTAGGACTGGGATGTCCTCCCCGTTTTTTCCCTCAGGAGTACAGAAGACAGACCTGAGAGAACAGAAGAGAAATATGCCTATGTTTTTTTTTTTCTCTCTCTCCTTTCTCCCTGCCCACAGAACCCTGAACTCCCTCAAGAATAGGAATTCACTGGAGTCATTCCTAATGGAGGGGGTTGCTTTGTGTTTACTACATTAAAAGACCAGGCATGACGAGGCATGACTATAAACAGGACTTTGGACATCAAAGGCTGAAGCAGGGCTTCCTTGTGGGGAACTTCTTCAGAGATGTAGGCATCATGGTGTCTGCTCAGACACCCACACTCTCCCCATGCTCTGGCTCTAGGTTCACAGACTAGAGCAGGTGATGTTCTGTGTGGTGGGTAGAATAAGACTGGTGTTCAGTACTTGGCCCTCCCTTTCTAGAGATATTTTGATTTAAAGTATCCCTGAGTTCAATCCCCGGTACCAGAAAAAAACGGATGGACAAACGGATGGACAGACGGACAGACTGACTGACTGACTGACTGATTCATTCATTCATTCATTCAGTGCTGGGGATTGAATCCAGGACCTTGCACATGCTAGATAAGCACTCTTACCATTGAACTATATTATTCCAGCCCTTTAATGGGGCTTTTTACTGGGTGGGCTGGGCTGTGGTTCATTTGGAAATTCATTTGTTTTTCATTTGACCAGGACCCCTGATGGGTCAATAGAATTCATACATGGCATTTAGGAGCCCAAGTCTTACTTGGTACTGATGGAAGTGTTCAAGTTCTGGGAGGCCATAGTCTCCTAATTCTTGGTGCCACTGAGCCCAAAGAACAAAGTAGTTCTGGGAGATGTAGGTATTTAGCCTGGCAGGGACCAAGGGCAGTAGATCCCTACACCAGCTGCCTATGTAATAAAAAGATAGACATAATTACAGTGTGGTTACCCTTGTAGAGTCTGATACAAGAGATTTTTATATATGTTTGTTTTGATGCAATTTCTGGGCACAGTATCACTGTATTCTCTGCTCAGAGTTTCTCAAGGCTGCAGTCAGCGTGTTGGCTGAGGTTGTATTCCTTTTTGCACTCAGGGTCCTCTTTTAGGCTTACCCAAATTGTCAGCAGAATTCACTTCCTGGCATATAGGACTGAGGTCTTCACTTTCTTTTGTGTGGTACTAGGGATTGAATTCACACATGCTAGGCAAGCACTCTTGCCACTGAGCTATATCACCAGCACTTTGTTTGTTTGTTTGTTTGTTTATCTATTTATTTATGTGCCAGGGATTGAACCCAGAGGCACTTAACCACTGGGCCACATCCCAGCCCTTTTATTTTTTTGTTTTGAGACAGGGTCTTGCTAAGTCCTTAGGACCTCGCTGAGTTATGAGGTTGGTCTTGAATTGCGATCCTCCTGCCTCAGCATCTCATTTGGCTGGGATTACAGGTATGCTCTACCATGCCCAGCCAAGTCCTCATTTTCTTGCTGGCTGGGGCCCACTCTGGGAGTCTATCCATCTTTCTCATTCCTTCATTCATTTGTTCTGAGGATTGGACCCAAACCTGTTTTACCACTGAGCTACATCCTCAACACTTAATTTTTTTATTTTGAGACAGAGCCTTGCTAAATTACCAAGGCTGGTCTTGAATTTGTGATCCTCCCGTCTCAGCCTCTTGAGTTGCTGGGATTACAGGCCTGAACCACTGGGCCTGGCCAAGCCTACCCCTCATGGGCAGTTGATACAGGATAGTTTGCTTTCCTATTCCCAGTGAGGCTGGGATATTTGAAAAGCTCTTTTGGTGATTTTACTCCATTGCCAGAATTTCAGATTGTTCATCATCCTCTAGAAATTCATAGATACTAGTAGCTATGCATTTGGAAAGGCTAATGTGTAGAAGAGGGACTAAATCTCTCTTGGATCATATCTGGAAAGCTGAATTGTCTTTAATGACTAGAAGCTTCTGGGAGAGAGGTTTCTACTTAATGTTAAGAAGATTTCATTTTCCTTCTTCCCTGCTTTATATATAATTATATCTAAAATTATTTTATAGAGCTGAAGTCTTGCTGTTCAATTGGGTGTTCTCCTTTGTCAATTCCTGTGATCATATTCTTGTGTTTTTAAATATTTTGTAAGCATTATTTTTTAGGCCCATGTAACTGCTTTGTAATAGAGTTATAGTTTAATTTACTTAATTTTACTGGCTAGTATACGTAGCTGGATATTATGTTTCATTGAACATCTTTTTTTTTTTTTCTTTTTTTTTTTGGTACCAGGGATTGAACTCAGGGATACTTGCCCACTGAGCCACATCCCCAGCCCTATTTTGTGTTTTATGTAGAGACAGGTCTCAGTGAGTTGCTTAGAGCCTCGCCGTGGCTGAGGCTGGCTTTGAACTCACGATTCTCCTGTCTCAGCCTCCTATAGTGCTGGGATTATAGGCGTGCACCACTGCACCTGGCTTCATTGAACATCTTTTTAAAATAAATAGCTTCACTGAGATATAATTCGCATAAAATACAATTCACTCATTTAAAATGTACCGTTTAGGCACAGTAGCATGCACCTATTGTCCTAGTTGCTCTGGAAGCTGAGGCAGGAGGATTACTTGAGCCCAGGAGTTTAAAGAGAGCCTAAGTAACATAGTGAAGCCCCATCTCAATAAAACAAATCAATAACAAAATGAATAAGTAAAGTGTACAATTTCGGTGGGCTTGGGAGCATTACATTATTAAGTCTTAAAATTATGGTAAAACGTGTGTAACATTTGCCATTTTAACCACTTTTTTCTTAAATTATTGTGATTAAAACATACATAACACTTTGCCATTCTAAGCATTTTTAAGTGTGTAGTTCAGAGGTATAAAGTACATTAACATTGTTTTGCCACTGTCTCCACTATTCATCTCCAGAACTATTTTCATCTTGCAAAACTGAAACTCTGTACCTGTCAATAACAATCCATTCTCTCTACCCCCAGCTTCTTTCATCATTCTACTTTCTGTCTCTATGAATTTGACCACTCTAGATACCTCATATTAGTGGAATCGTAGTATTTGTCACTTTGTATGTGGTTTATTCCATTTCTGGCATAATGTTCTCAGGGTTCATCCATGTTGTAGCATGTGTCGGAATTTCCTTTCTCTTTCAATCCCTGGTACCATTGCCATTGTTTACCTATACCACATTTTGTTTATGCATCCATCCATTGAGGAACAGTTGGGTCATTTTAACCATGTATAAGTGCACATTTCAGTTCAGTTAATTACATTTTGTGAACTTCTTTTTATATGGGTTTCTGTTCATATTTCTATTCACAAGGATGTAGAGATCTAGTTGATTTACCAAGTCAAAGGTGTGGATGGTTTTAAGATCCTTGTTATCTGCTGCCAAGTTACCTTCCAGAGGTGCTATTGTGGTTTGCCCTTGGGTTTAAGATTAATCTTCTAGCTGGGCATGATGGTGCATACCTGTAATCATAGCCATTCAGAAGGCTGAGCAGGAGGAGTGCAAGCTTAAGGCCAGCTTTAGCAATTTAGAGAAACTCTGTCTCAAAAAAAAAAAAAAAGAAGGCTAGGGATGTAGCTCGGTGATGCCCAAATCCCAGTACCCCTACAAAAAAAGGTTAATCTTTTCTTCTTTGACTTCTTTCTTATCCTCACTCTATTTGCAGGATTTTATTGAAGCAATTTAATCAGGTGCTAAAGAAAACCTAGCTGGATGGGGCTTTGCTTTCCGAAAATCCAAGTTTGAAGTGAGGTTTTCATCCAAAACTGGAGGTTAAGGGTTGGGATGAGGTGTAATTGCCCTAGGCTGTACCCTACTGTAACTCCCAGTTCTCTGATGACCCTTGAAAACAGCCATGCCTGGCTCTGGATGGGCCCTAAGCTGGGTCCACACTAGTTCAGTCTCTACTTTGAAGTTTCCTGAGGCTTCCTGCTACATGACACTCAATTTTTTTTGTTGGTTTCATGATCCTTGGTAGGGAAAGAACTCACTGTCCCCTTGTTTATCATGAAACTTGCAGTGAGTTCTGCTCTGGACTGCTTGCAACTGAATCTGAAAAGCATTTTGGCTTCTGTGCATCTGGCAGGGGGTTAGGTCTGCTAGATAGCATTGTCCAATTAATTCTGGCTCATGGAGTTCCTGCTTGGCTTTAATTGAAGCTCTAAGAGAGCAGAGTTGCTGTAGTAGAAAAGGGGTTTTACAGAGGGAGAGAAACTTGCATGGCAGTGAATGGCTGCAGTCAGCTGGCCAGAACTAGGCCTGGGCAGCAGGATACTGTTGGGTTTGTTGGGACAAATGCCTCCCCCTTGCACGATAAGTTGCAGCCAGTATGGACTGTCTTCATGTTGATCTCAATAGATAACAGCAAGGCCATATTTGGAAGGACAGCAGTTTGGTGTAAGGGGCCTGGGGAAGAGGGAGAGGAAAGGACACATTTCCAACACTGACTAGTTGTTCACACTGTAATGGAAGTTCTGTCTTATTGTTTTAGTCCTTGCTGCAGCTGAGAGCCAGCAGTTCAGGAGTTTTAACCTTCAGGTTCATGGATTATAGAGCTGGGACTCACACTCGATCCTTTTCTTTCTCCGTGTTGCCCATCTTAGCTGTGCCATTAACTGCTGTTGTGACACTTATCAGTCACCTGCACCCCTCGGCCCTCTGAATTCCTATCTGTAAATGAGAAAGCCAAACAGTAGCATCTTTAAGATCCAGTTAGTTTTGTGATTCCAAATAAAATTAAGTCATGTTGCTCTGAGTTCCCAGCAAATAACTTGGAAACCCCAATTGGCAGGTGTCCCAAACTAGTCTTTCTGCAAGACCCTGGTTTGTCTGCCTTCCTGTAGTGACTTGAGTCTGGGAGGCTACAATGGGCAGGGTGTGGCTTGGGCTCTACATTCAGATTCAATGGGAACTAGACCCTCCTTTTCTGGCCGATTTTTTGTCTTCCCTCACTGTCCACTAGCCAGTCTGAAGACTGGAACAGATGTTCAGAGACCTATACGGTTGTCATCTGGGGCAGCACGCCAAAGAAGTGTAGAGCCTGAGTGGCAGGATGTTGTCATCAATGCAGGAGGGGCAGGGGCAGCATGAGAGGTTGACTGCCAGGGTGGAGGTTATGGCTTCCAGGCAGGTTGTTGGCAGCAGGAGGCCGACTGGTGCCAGCTGGTGTCTTGCCAGCCAGAGCACAGCCCCGTGTGGTTAGGAATGCTTGTGTTGAGGCCAGTGCTAGATGAGCAGGGCTCGTGTGCCTGGCAGTCCCATCTCTATGCACATTAGGTTCTTTGAGGCCATCATCTACCTTGGTCACAGATGACCTGTCCCCCAGCAACCTGCTGGCCTTGTGCAGACCCCACCTCAGATTGGAATCCAAGCTTGCTTCCTGCAAGGGAAGCTCTGTCTAGTCCCTTTTATACTTTCCTGAGCATTCTTGGTGCCAGCTGGAGAGGATGCTGTCTTGTGCCTGAGCTGGCCCAGCCTGGGAATGGGTTGGCTGGTGTGGAGGGCATGAGAACAGGAAGGATACAAAGCAGATCGTCTGCACTCCTATGGGGTGTGGACGCCTCAGCGGAAGTCTGAGTTTTCCTTTAGAATGTTCCATTTGATGAACTTGGTTTGAGGTGCATTTTGATTGCCAGGGATGCCTCCCTCATCTCACCCCACCCCACCTCACCCCCACGGTGGCAGTCTTAACAGACCCCTCCCTTTATTGGAACTTTGCACTTGGGTTTGGCTTTGTAATAGGATCCCATGTGCCTTCTGGGATTTGAGCTCTGCTCCGTTTCTGCAGGGAGCTAGGTGGTCATAACCCATCATGCTGGTTCCAACCCACACAGCCAGAGCTTAGGAAGGGTGAGAAGCTTCCATAGCAGAGTCTGGATTTGAACCAGGAATGGTTATTTTAGTCTCTCCTCTTCACTCAGTAGTATTGGGATTGGCTAATCTTTTCTTAAAGGGCCAGAAAGTAATTTAAACTTTGTGGTGAGAAGCAAAATAGAGGCAACTATGTGGGCTCTTACATAAGCATTTAAAATGTAATAATTTCAAACTATAAAAAACCATTCTTAGATCCTGGGTGGCACAAAAACAGGCAATAGCAGGCTGGATTTGGCCTGTGGGTTGGAGTTTTCCGACCCCTATTCCACAGTGAACTGCCTCCTAATTCCTGGTGATTATGAAATAGATGACGAAGCTATGTGTGGGTGTCTCCCATCTGTGTTCAGGAGCTTATATGAGCTTTTCTCATGGAGCCTGTGAGGCAAGTGGGGTTGGTTTCCTATCACTGCAGAGGATTTTCTATCAAGGAAGTAGCCGGAGGTGGTAAAACTGGGTTGGGAGGTGGTCGCCTCATTTCCAGCTCCCTTTTTGTTTTTTGGCAGTGTGGAGATTGGAACCCAAGGATACTCTGCCACTAAGCTATTATCTGTAGCCCTTTTTATTTTTTGTTTTGAGATAAGGGTCTTGCTAAATTGCCCAGGCTGGCCTGAAACTTTGATCCTTTTTCATCAGCCTTCCAAGTAGCTGGAATTATAGGTGTCCACCACTGCATCTGCTCCGACTCTCTTTTCTCTTCCATTTCCCACTGCTTCCCAGTGCTGAAACAAGGGGATATCCATCCCCTGAAACAAGGCTGGCTGTGAGTTAGTAATCATTGAAGCTAAATGACGAGGTACATGGGTGTTCAAGATTCTGTCTGTGTTGGTTTTAAGTTCATAATAAAAAATTAGGAAAATAATCATTTATAGAGCAAAGGTATGAAGAAACCTTTATATTGAGAGAACAGGGTGTTGGAATCCTGAATCTTTTTCTAGCTTCAAAATGAATAAATTCTGCCTCCTCTGTTTCCTAGCAACAGGTGTTTCGGAGAAAGCAATAGCTATGCCTGAGCCCTGTCATTCATCTGTCCAACCATCCATTCATCCATTCTTTAGCCATTTATCATCCACTCATCATCTATCCAACCATTCATCCAATCATCATTCATCACCATCCAATAATCCATCTATTTTTTATCCATCTTAACCATCCTTCTTTTCATCATCCAGTCATCTATCGTCATTCATCCAATCATCCATCCATCTTTCTGTCCATCATCTGTCCAACCAACCATCCATAATTCATTCATTCACCTACCACTCATCCATCATCCAACCATCCATCTGAAGTTTATGCAACACCCACTGGGGTTCAAATACAATGCTTAGGCTTTGGCTATAGACATGTAACAGCCAATGAATGGGTGCTATGATGGAGGTTAATACCAGGCAAGCACTGAGAAGGGAATAACTGCTGGGTTAGCTTGAGGAATGCATTATGGAGGGATGGCCCATTATTTGGGTCTTGAATGGACCCACATGAAAGGGAATATGTTAGGCTAATTGGGGAGGGAGGAGAGAGGCCTTTCAAGCAAAGTCAGGGAAAGAATGGAGGGGGTAGAACAGCATCACCTGCTGCAGGGCTTTGTGAAGCTTGGGATGGCTGGAATATGGTATTGGAGCAAGAGATTGGATGGCAGTGAGTGGGAGTGGACTCATGTACCCCATGGCCAGAGAAGTCTATTGAATAAAGGATGGGGTGATATGGATATGAGAATTTACCTCACTGTCTTAGGATTGTTCAGTGCTCCCAATGTGCCTGTGATGCCTTGTGGCTTGTGGGTGCTTTCTAGACAGAGCTCCTCCCCTGTCTGTTCTGAGGCTGGTATACCTACGTGTACTCACCTTTGCTTTGGCTCCTTGACTCCCCATTTCTTGTTGGTGAGCACCTGTCCAGACAGCATGGTATTTTGTGTTTGTATGCAAAACAGAAATGCTGGAATCGCAGTGTTTGTGGAACTTTGTGCTTCACTTGGCACCTTGCAAGGCTTGTTGGGATCAGTTGTCCAGAAACCTCCATTAGACCCCCTCAGTGTTTGTGATGATCTTGGGCTGGAATCTACTGGCTGGAAATGTAGAGAGAGGCAGCCTTTGCTCCCTGATGGCCTTGTCCTGCCACAGCTGGGCTCTCTGTGTCAGTATTATGTTGAGACTCTGTCTGAAGCTGGTTGTGGCCAAGGCTATGCTCTTGGCCTTGCCAGCATGCATGATGGGTTGTGAGAGAGTCATTTTGTGTATGTGTGTGCATGTGCATGTGCATGCAGTAAAATTCCTAACATGGAATTTCCCATTGTATTATTATTTTTATTTTTGGTGCTTAACTTGTACATCAGGCCTTGTACTGGCTAAGAATGTACTCTGCCACTGAGCTACACCCCACCCCCATCTTAACCATTTATAAATACAGGCACTCCTTGTCTTATGATAGGATTATGCCTGATGAGCCATGGTAAATTGAAAATATCATGAGTTGAAAATGAATTTAACACACCTGACCTCCTGAACATCATAGCTTAGCCTCGCTTACCTTTTTTTTTTTTTTTGGTACTGGGGATTGAATTCAGGGATATTCAACCACTGAGCCACATCCCCAGCCCTATTTTGTGTTTTATTTAGAGAGAGAGTCTCATGGAGCTGCTTAGTGCCTCGCCATTGCTGAGGCTGGCTTTGAACTTGCAATTCTCCTATCTCAGCCTCCCAAAGTGCTGGGATTACAGGCATGTGCCACCGTGCCCAGCTTTGCTTACCTTCAATGTGCTCAGAACAGTTACATTAGCCTGCAGTTGCAACAAAACATCTAATATAAAGCCCACTTAATAGTAAAGTGTTGACCTTTGTGAATTTATTGAATACTGTACTGAGAGTAAAAATTATGTGATTGTATCGGTATGCTTTCACACCAAAAAATTAGAAGTTGAAGCATTGTAAATTGGGGGCCGTCTGTATGCATTTCAGTGGTATTAAGTTCACTGCCATCCACCATCCACCATCACCACCATCGACCTCCAGAACTTTTTCATCTTGCAAAACTAAAGTTCTGGACCCTTTAAACACTTATTTCCCATTTCACCTTTTCTCCACCTGTTTTGTCTCTGAATTGGATGACCCTAGGTATCCCACGTAAGAAGAATCACATAATATAGTATTTGTCTTTTTGTGACTAGCTTATTTCTCTTAGCATAATGTCCTCACGGTTCATTCATTTTGCAGTGTGCATCAGAATTTCCTTCCTTTTTAAGGCTGAATAACAATCCATTTTATATACACATACCCATACCTCACATTTTGTTTATCCAACTACCAGTGAACACTTGAGTTGTCTCCATCTTTAGCTGTTGTGAATAATACAATTATAAACTTAGATCTAGAAATTTAATTTTTTGGGGGGGATACCAAGGATAGAACCCAGAAACTTTAACTACTGAGTCACATATCCAGCCTTTTATTTACTTATTTCTTAATTTTTGAGCAGTGCTTCTTTAAGATGTTCAGACGAGCTTTGAACTTGTGATTCTCCTATCTCAGCTTCCTGAGCTGCTGGTATTATAGGTTTATACCACCATACCCGGTTCAATGATTTTTTTTAAAACATGAGATTTTTTTATATTTATTTGCCTCTTTTTTCTTTTTTTTGTGGGGGGGAGGGTACTGGAGATTGAACTCAGGGGCACTCGACCACTGAGCCACATCCCCAGCCCTATTTTGTGTTTTATGTAGAGACAGGGTCTCACTGAGTTGCTTAGTGCCTCGCCTTTGCTGAGGCTGGCTTTGAACTCGCGATTCTCCTGTCTCAGCCTCTCTAAGTGCCGGGATTACAGGCTTGTGCCACCGCACCTGGCTATTTGCCTCTATCTTTAGTTATTTGTTTTTCAACCTTTTCCTTCCCCCTTTTTTTCCCTTTCTCCTTTTCCTGTGTTGGGAGTTGAACCCAGGACCTTGAGGATCCTAAACATGTTCTCTACCACTGAATAATACACCAGCCACCTTTTCTTTTCTTTTCTTTTTTTAACAGACTTCCATTTATGGGCGCTTTTTGTTTTTTGTTTTCCCTGTGAGAAAAAAGAAATTTGGGGTTGGGGATAAAAAACAAAGTGAAATACAAAACAGAAAACAAAAATTTACATCTAGTAAATTATTAGTTCTTTTTTTAAAATATTAAAGACTTGAAGCCAGGCATGGTGGTGCACACCTATAATCCCAACTACCCAGGAAACGAAGGCAGGAGAATCATGAGTTTGAGGCCAGTGTGGGCAACTTAGAGAGACTCTGTCTCAGAAAATAGCAAGGGCTGAGAATGTAGCACAGTGGTAAAGTACTTCTTGGTTTATTCCCCAATAACAATAAATAAATATACATTAAAGACTTGAAAAAAGTGTTAAAGGTGTCATTTGAAGTTGTTTGTATATATGTATGCATTGAGGTATCATTCACAGAAAGTAAAAGTCATTCGTTTTTGTCTGCTGCTCTGTTAGATAAGACAGAGTTGTAAGACAAATAGTTATGGTCACTTATAGTCTTGAATCCAAGCTGTAGTAGGATTGGTTGTATTAAGATTGGCAGATGTAGGGAGGATCCTGCAGGTTGGACTGTGATCAAAGTTGGACCATGTCACTGTGCATAGTCCTTGTGCCTGAAATTGCTTACCAGTGTCCTGGGGAACTGCTGCTGTATTGTAATCTATGGGACTCCCATTGTCGATAATCCCAGGGCCATAGCAGGGTTCTGGCTTCTGGAAGTTTGGTGGGGTTGTTGCTGTGTTGATGCAGAAAACCCACAAGCCTGCTGGGGATTGGAATAAGCCCCCACTGGCTCTATGGGGCCTGGACCAGCTTCTCCTGTGGAGGCAAGGTTCTTGTTCTGGGAACATGAGGCTTGCATAAGAGCACAGTGTTGTAGACTTGCTTCCATGGATTGCGCCTACCTGTGAGCATTGCTCCTTGTCTCCCGTAACACAACTGCCACGGGCTGCCCACTAATTCTGATGGGGACAGTGTTTGTGACACGATGCTTTGCATTGTTTCTTCATTGAAGAGGAAAATCGATACACATGCTCTCTCAAGTAAGAGATGTGCCATGTGGCTGTTGCAGTCTGAATTTCCTGTTCTGAATATTACCTGCACCAAAGTGTGAATTATTTGTTCACAAATCGGTGTCTATAGAGGACTTGGAAGTATAAGAGATGACTGGCATTATCTAGATTGTTGGGTGAGTGCTGACCTCCAAAGGAATGGGGAATGGCAGTCCATGAGCATTCACTCTAATTTGGGTAGCCTTCAGCCTTCTCCCAGGAATACTACTCCTGGGGAAGGGCCCCAAGAACCTCCTTTTCCAGGTTTAGTTTTGACCTATGGACCCATTCACCTACCCATCTCCTTGTTTGCCTAGGTCTCTGAGTAGCCATTCCAGAGAGGATGTGGCTGATCCCTATGGCATGCCAAGAATACTGCAGCCCTCCATGGGCACCAACAACCTTGGACTTGACCATCCTTGGCAGGAATGTCCAGGTCTCAGCCTGCCAGGGTGGGCACCGGCTAGGCTATGGGATGGCATTGTCACTTGCTCATGCGTCTTGGCTCTGGTGGTCCTGAGTGGGGCTTGTGTAGGAGGTAGGGCCTGGGGCAAGGGCATGGAGAGCCCCTCCCTTGAGGGACAGTCAGGCACAGAGGCTAGGGCTCAAATCCCCAATGGACACAGAGCTGGGTCCCCACTTGTACACTGCATTCTTCATTTACTCCATTTACCCGCTTGAGGGTAAGGCACATCATTAGCAGATGTGCCACTAAGAAGTAAGAGTATCATTGTAAGAGGCAAAGATGTTAAGATTCCACTTTCAGTTTTATTGAAAGTTGGGGAAAATGCATGTCTGAGAATGGCTGAAATGTGATGTTTTCTCATCTGCAAAATAGGAATCTGAGGAGTCATCCACTCAGGGATGTGCTTTAAAGATTAAATGAGATGATGCGTGAAAAAGAAAAAAAAAACACTTAGCCTGGCTGCTGTCACGCCTCGAGTACTTAATAACACTTGTTATTCTCTTTCTATTGTTGTTATCATAACTGCTATTATGACAGATAGCAGGAGAGAGGATGTTGGCTGCTTCATCCCCTGGCTGGATTTTTTTTTTTTTTTTTTTTTTAGGGGCCAGAGTAGAAATTGAGAAGTGTGAGAACCAGCCACCTTTTTCCATTAGAGTCAGAAAATTCCAGAGCACCCAGTGCTGAGAAATGATTGCTTGTTTGTTTGTTCCCAGTTTTGTTTTATTTTAGGGATAGAGTCCTTCTCCTCAAATGACATTTTTAGATGACCCATTACTAGCACATGAAACAAATGAAAGAGAAGATTGAGTAGCAGAGCCTGGCCCACCTCAGCCTCCCCACCTGAGCTGGGTTTTAAAGACCCCACAGTACAGCTGTAACTGCCTTCAGTGCTCCTGGTATGGGGTACTCCTTCAGCCCTTGTAGCTAGGAAGACCCATATTTCCTTCTAGCTATCTCTTTTTGTTCAGGTAGATTCTCTCATTCTCTGTTTAATCTCCAGGGGCCATGACAAAGGCAGCTATGAGGATGCTCTTTCTGGGAATCAGCAATCTATATTGCCATTGTATTCTTTTTTTTTTTGGTACTGGGGATTGAACTCAGGATCACTCAACCACTGAGCCACATCCACAGCCCTATTTCGTATTTTTTTTTTTTTTTTTTGTAGCGGGGATTGAACTCAGGGGTACTCGGCCACTGAGCCACATTTCCAGCCCTATTTTGTGTTTTATTTAGGGACAGGGTCTCACTGAGTTGCTTAGCACCTTGCCATTGCTGAGGCTGGCTTTGAACTTGCTATTCTCCTGTCTCAGCCTCCCATAGTGCTGGGATTACAGGCGTGCGCCACCATGCCCACCTTACTATTTGTATTCTTTTAGGTGGAATTGGCCAGGCAGGAAACCTGGCATAACACCCTTCTTGGGACAGAGAAATGAGGTTGGTTCTGGAAACAACCAGCTATATTTGGCAGAAGTCTGAGAGAGGAGGAGATTGAATGGCTTGAGGCTTGTGTTAGTGACTGTGTATTGTCCAAGCTTGCATTGGGAAGGGTTTAGATAAGGCAAGGCTGTGGGCCTCTCACAGAACTTTGCTTTTAGTTGTCTTTTTAAATTGTGATGACATATCATATAAAATTTACCACTTTAACAGTTTTTAAGTGTACCGTTTATTGACATAAAATACATCGACAGTGTTGTACAGCCATCTCTAGAACTTTTCATCATCACAGATTGAAAGTCTAAACCCATTGATACTCATTAAGCAACTATTCATCTTTCCTTCTTCCCCAGCCCCTGGCAATTACCAGTCTTACCTTCTGTTTCTATAAACTTGAGTACTCTAGGTATCACCTATAAGTGGAATCATACAATCTTTATCTTTTTGTGTCTGGCTTATTTCACTTAATGTATTGTCGTTGATGCAATGTCTACATGTTGTTTGTGGTTTTTTTTTTTTTTTGGTACTGGGGATTGAACTCAAGGGTACTCGACCACTGAGCCACATCCCCAGCCCGATTTTGTGTTTTATGTAGAGACAGGGTCTCACTGAGTTGCTTAGCACCTAGCCATTGCTGAGGCTGGCTTTGAACTCGTGATTCTCCTGTCTCAGCCTCCCTAAGTGCTGGGATTACAGGCTTGAGCCA